>JAJJLU010003646.1:0-42287 GCA_023807065.1 Isotricha intestinalis
AAAATCATGCTAATAGAGAAATCTTTGAAAAAATGGTTAAAGAAGCTGATGAAAATGGAGATGGGGAAATTTCTTTCCCAGAATTTAAAACTATTATGTCTAAGTTCTTTAGTTAAACTGGAACTTGTTTTTTTTGTTTTTTTTATTCATCAAAAAATATGAGTTATTTTTTTATATAGTTGATTTTATGTATTGACTTTTTAAATTGTTTTTATTTTCTTAACTTTAAATAGTCTTTATTTTTATAATTTAAATAGGAAGGAACCTTGTTTTTTTAAATGTTTAGAAATTATATTATAAATATATAAATATAAATTTAAATATTTTTAAAAATGAAAAAATTCAAATTATAAAAAACAAAAAATAAAATATTCAAAGTCTAAAATATCTTAAAATGAAATATAATTAAAACCTATTTCCCACTTTTTTTTAAAATTTGTAGTACATCTTCATCACATAAAATATGATTTAACCCACATTTTTGTGGTGAATACTTAACACTTTTTCCCCATACAATGGCTTCCTTAAAATTATTAACCAATTGATTATGAATATTATTAACAGCAGCTAAAACAGAAAACCCTCCTTTATGTTTCCTTAAAACAACAGGACCACTAAAATCAGGTTGTTCACCTTTTTTTTTAGTATAAATTCTAACTAAACCTAAATATTCCCAAATTTTTTCTAAAAAATATTGATTACCATAACCTTTATTAGCACTTAAAACAACAGAATCAGGTAAATTTGCTAAATATTCTACATCTTCCATACAAACAGTATCTATTTTATTATATACAAATAATCCTCTAATATATCTTCTATTTCCTTCAAGAGTATCTATTAAATCATCAATGTCATAATCATCTTTAAATGTTACTTGTGCATTATTTACTTTATATTCTTTACATACTTGTTTTACTTCTTCTAAATTGACTTTTGTTAATTTATATGGAGACATTAATTGAATTCCACCTCCTGCAGTATTTTTTATTATTATTTGGGGTTTATTTTTATTTAATCTAATGCCGACTAAATCTAATTCTCTTAAAATTTTTGCTCTTTGTTCTTCATATTTTCCAGCATCTAAAATAATTAAAATTAAATCTGCACTTTTACAACATGCAATAACTTGTCTTCCTTTTCCTTTTCCTTCAGAAGCTCCTTCAATAATTCCTGGTAAATCTAATAATTGAATATTACAATTATTTAATTTTAATACTCCTGGAATGCAAGTTAAAGTTGTAAAATCTCTTTCATTAACTTCACTTTCTGTTTTAGTAAATGCATTTAATATTGTAGATTTTCCTACTGAAGGAAATCCTAATAATGCTACTCTCGCATCTCCATGTTTTACTACATCAAATCCATCTCCTTTATCTCCTGTTTTTTTTGGAGGTTCTAATAATTGACTTCTTAATTTTGCTAAACGAGCTTTCATCATTCCAAAATGAAATTCTGTAGCTTTGTTTTTTTGAGTTCTTTGCATTTCTGCTTCAATTTCTTTTATTTTTTCAAGGATTCCCATTTTTTTTTCTATTTATTTTTTTCAATGATAAATTTTGTTAATTTTTACTTTTATAATTATATACTTTTTAAACATTTAATTAATTGAAATAGTTAAATTCATAATAAAAATAAAACAGATAATATAAAATAACTTTTCAAATTCTAAATGACATAATTTAATATATTATTCAAATAATATCTAACTTCTAAATCATCTTCATCAATAAGTAAATCCCCATTAATAAGCATATCTTCAATAAGAATTTTTTCCAAAAGAACATTATCAACATTAATTATTTTCTTCATATCATTCATTTCAATATAATTATGTCCACTTTTACTCATATAATCGTTAACCATAGCAAGAATATTTTTATTACTATATTCTTTAGTATGTAAAACAATCATTTCATTATTAAAATTTTTCACCATAATTTGATAATTATTTTTTTCAAAATATTTTAAAGCCTGAGTCATATCTTTAGGAGAAATAGTATTAGCTCCCCTCGCACGATTGTAAATACAATAAGCATCAATTAAAGTTAAAACTTTAATATTTGGATTAGATGAAAAATATTGACAAAAAAATTCATTTATTTGTTCTCCTAAATTTAAATAAAAATCACTTCCAGAAACTTCTTTTGTAACAGGATCAACAAATCCAATTTTACTTAAGATTCCATTTAATTCTGAATTTTGATTCCCTAATTTTACTCTTATTTCTTTTGCTAATTCAATCATTGATTCTGCGTTTTTTCTTAAATTTTCTATTCCGGAAAATGATGACGAAATTAATCTAGAATCTTTTTCTATTTTTTGATTCATTATATTTTTTATTCTTCCCATTCCTATTCCGCTCGTTATATTTGAATTGTATACTCCATTTACTTCTTCTATTTTATTTTCTTCTTTTGGAAGATATGAATTATTATATGCTTTTAAATTCATTGCTTTTTGTAATTGATTAAATGCTTTATTTATATCACCACTCTCTTTTTTAAATTTTATTTCTATATTTTTTGGATATGTTATTTGAGTATTCATTACTTGTTCTTTTGGAAAATTTTCCATTAAATATAAAGGACATCTTAAACCTAAATTACAATATTTTGGTAAAGTTACATTTATATATTGAGAACCATGTAAATTTAAAACAAATGGTTTTTTAATTTCAATATTTTCAATAAACATATATGGTATATCAAATATTGTTGAATCAGATATAGATAATATACGGAAATTAGTAAAATATGTATTTGTTCCTCTTTGTATATTTTTATTATCATCTTCAAATTTTATATTTTCATTTCTATATATTATTTCTTCTCCTCTATATAATTGTTCTGGGCGAAGAGTTCTTCCTATCTTATTTTCATAAAAATATGCTAATTTCCATATTCCAGACATTATGTTTTTTATTTTATTTAAAACTGATATTAAAATTTTTTACATTTTAAATAATATTTTTGTTCTAAATGTTATTTAACATTTAAATTTTTTTAAATAATGATATTTAATTAGATAATATATATCTATTATTTATGATATAATTTAAATAAAAATAAGATTCACTATAAATTTTAAATCATTTAAATTAACAATCAATTAAAAATATGAAAAATAATTTAAGTCAAAAGGACATAAATGTTTCATACAATAAAATTTTAATTAAAAACGACAAAATGGTTAGGGCAAATTCAACTATTTTTAATAGAAAAATTATGAGTTTTTTTCCAAAAAGGATAAATCAATCTTTTAAAAATATAAATATAAAAAACATAAGAAAAATTATAGGATCAAAAAATAATGAGACTAAAATTTATTGTAAATCAGATAATAATTTAAAAGAGAATAACAATTCTTTTACAAATGAAAAAATAAAAGATAAATTTATTGAAAAAATGAGAAATAATTTTTCAAATGATAAAAACAAACGTAAAAAAACATTATATGTAAATGTTCATGTAAATTTAAATCAAAATTACTCAATGTTAAATAATAATAATTTAGATAATAGTGAATTAAATAAAAATAAAGAAAATACTTTTTTAATAGATAATAAAAGAAATCATGATAAAGAAAATCCAATGAGATTATTTACTGATCCAAATTTATTATTAAAAAAAAAAAATACCTTAGGTAGTTATAATGATAAATTAATAAAAATAGAAAGTAATAAAGAAACTAAACTTCCTAAAATGATTACTAATAAAACAATAAATGAAAATGAAAACAAAAATAATTTTTTCCAAGAATTAGAAATAAAACTAGAAAAATTATTAAAAGATATTAATGTTAGTTCAAAGAGTAGAAAATATAATATTATTAAAATAATATTTGAAGAAGGAATAGAATCAATAAAAAATATTTATGAAAAAAATTTTTTAAAACTAATTACTTCAAAATATCATAAATTATTTTCTGAAATTTTTAAAGAAAATCAATCTTTAAAACAAAATTATGAAACATTAAAAAATCAATATTTAATGACAGATAAAAATTATATTGAAACAATTTCAAAGTTAAAAGAAAAGGAAAAAGAAATAGAAAAAATGAAAAATGATGTTGTGTTATTAAATACAGAAAAAAAAAAAGTAAAAATAGCTAGAAATAATAATAAATTCAATATCAACAATTTAGAAATGATTTTTTCTAAAAGTGTGGATAATATATTAGTTAATCATCATAATAAATATTTAGATAGAATAAATAAAATAAATATTGAAGATTTAGATGCTTTATATTTTAAAGATAAAATTAATCAAGATAAAACTCAAAATTCAAAAAAAAATAAAGAAAAAGTTCCAAAATTAGATTTTGGTCCTGTTAATGATTTTTTAGAACAATCTAAAATAAGTAATAATTATAAATATCATCAATTTAAAAAAAGTCTAAATATAATTAATAATTTATATAAAAAAAAATAAATAACAGAATTTATTTACTATATTCTTTAATACTAGAGACAATATTAAAAATAAAAGTTCAGATGATGAATTTTTTATTTATGATATATATAATAATTATTCTAATTGATTAAATATAATTTTTTTTTTGTGAATAAACAAATTAATAAATTTATTTTATTATATTTTATTTTTAATCAGGGAATAAAATTTTTGAAGCTGTTTCTAAATCTCCTTTTGATTGTAAAATTGCATTTCTTATTTCTTCAATTGAAAAAATAGAACTAGTATTTAAATTTTCATCTAATTTTTTTTCTAATTCTTTAATTTTTTCTTCATTTAATTCAATGTTTTTTTCTTCACTTTCATTATCTCTTTCAATTTCTAAATAAAGAAAGCCTTTATCATTTCCTATTTTATTATTATTACTATCTACTATATTTGAAATACAATTAAATTTTCCTTCTTTTATATTTTTAAGTTTTATTAAAGTTTTTATTAAAATATTTTGATTTGGTTCTACTGCTTTTCCTTCATTTATTAAAGTTTTTTCAAAAAATATTTCTTCATTATTTGATATTAAATAACAATTTTCAGGCCATGATATATCTCCGTTATTTATCACTTTAAATGAAAATATTATATCATTTTTTATTAAATCTTTTTTCTTTAGTTTTAATGTTATTTTATTTTCTGTATTATCAAATTTACAACTATAATTTTTATTATTTTCTTTTTTTACTTTTAATTGTTTTAATTCTTTTTTTTCTTCAATTTCTTCTTCTTTTATTTTATTTTCAGTTACTTTTTTAATTGGATTACTTATTAATAATTGTTCTTTTATTGATTTAATTTCGTTTTCAATCTTATCGATTTTTGAAAAATTATTTGATATTTTTTCATAAAATTTATTTAATTTATCATCAATTAATTCTGAAATTTTACTTAGTAAGTCATTTTTAAATTCATCATTCATATTTTTTAAATAATAAATAAACAAAAAAAAAATATAAAAGGAAAATTTAATTAAGAAAGAATATCAAGAAAAAAAATAGATTAATTATTTATATTATGTGGAAATTTATTTTCAACAAAAATAGTTTGAATAGTTTTTCTAATACTTCCTCCAATTTTTTGTTTAGCTTCAGAATTAAGAGAGTTAATAGAATTTTGAACTTTTTTAAGCATATTTTTTAAATTTCCAATAGTTTCATTTAATTTTTTTAATTTTCTTTCTCCTTCTAAATCAATTTCTTTTTTAATTTCAAAAACATTTTTTCTTTTAGCTTTATCTCTTCCTGTAATTCTCTTTTCAATATTATATTCATCATTTCCTTCTTCTTTATTAACTCTTTCATCATAATTAATATTTCCTAAATTACTTCCTCCAGGATAAGTAGTAGTAATAACAAATAATTTATCTTTTAAACCTAATATAAAATCAGGTGAAGGTGCAGTGACAACAAAATAAAAATTATCTTCTTCTGTATTATTATTATTATTATTATTATTATTATTTGAATTTGAAGGTTTAATAAAAAATGTATTATTTTTTTTCTTTGAAAAATTAGAAGAATAAGTTCCCATTAATTTATCATTTGTTTGAGTATTATCTGAATATTTCTCTTTTATATGTAATTTATATACTCCAATACAAATTATTTTCTTTAATAATAATTTATTAAATATTATTTCAAATTTTAATTGAGTTTCATCTAAAATTTCTAATTCTTCTAAAGGAGGAATATCAATTAAAAATAAATTTCCACTTGGAACATTTAAATATTTCCTTAAATCTTTTTTTTTAATTCCACTTTCACTTTCTCCAATAATTAATTTCTTAAGAACAGATAATAAATTTGGATTATAATAAGTTTGACAAATTAAATTATCCATCATATTTGAATAATAAACTTCTCCTGAAGCAAAAGAAGATGTTAAACTAATATCCATTCCAGCTTTAATAAAGATATATTCATCATTATTTTTCCTATTTTTATTATTTAAAAAAGAAACATTTTTAGGATTTATTAATTCAATAACACAAAAAATTCCTTTTCTAATTTGGGAAATTAAATTATATTTAAAAATAGTTTTAGCATCTAACAAATCTTCTTCTTCACTAGTTAATTTTCTAGCAGAATTATCTTCTTTTACTTCATTTTTAATTTTTGAACTAGTAAAAGAAGAAATTTCACTAACTGAAGGAGTTAAAATAACAACTTTTGAAGCAGTAGCAATTCCTGCTCTAATTAAATCCTTTTTATCCATTGGATCACCTTGAACTAAAAATATTTCATCGAAATAAGCCATTGCATTCCAAACTTTATCTTCTGGTAATTCTTTACTTAAAATTACTATTGAAGGACAATCTGCTTTATTAATATATTTAGCTCTTAAAGGCTTTATGAAATCTATTAAATTTTGACATGTTCCACATATAATAATATGACCATTTTTAACTACTAATTTATTTTGTAATGTTTGATATATTGCATTCTCTTTTATTATTGGTTCTGATGTTACATGATATGCTTGAGCTAAAATTAATTTATCTGTTAAATATTTTCCTTGTCTATCACTTTCATCTACATAATCATCATCTGAGTAATTTTCATTTAAATTTATTTTATCTAAATCATTTAAAAAATCATCATTTATATTATTATTATTATTATTACTATATGAATTACTACTTACTATTGTCTTAGTTGGTCTAATCGTATCTTTTTGTAAATTGATCATTACTTTATTTGCATTACTTTGATCTTTTGCAAGTAAATAACCATATATATTTATTGTCTTATCTTTTAAAGGAAGAATAAAATCAGTAGGTGCTAATAAAACAATATTATTCTTTGTTTTTATTGATTCTATATTTAATCCAAATAATATTATTCCCTCATTTTTTTCATATATTCTTTGAGCTATTTGTCCAAAAGATAATCCTCTTTTTGAATCTAAAGATATTTTATATATTTCATAATCTTTTCCTTCAGTATAATCATTCATCCAAGGATTATCTTCTAATATTTTTTCTAATGAATTTCCACCTTCGACAACATTATTAGTTGTTATTAAATTTGATATTAAAGCAATTAATCCTTTACATAAACAACTTTTAGATAATAAAGATAATTTCAATTCATCTATACATAATATTTGATCTTTATTATTATTTTTAGAAATTGATAATTCAAAATGATGTTCACTTTCAGGTCTTAATAATTGAATAACAAGTCTATTATCTAAATTATCTTCTTGCTTATCATCATTATTTTCATTATTTTGAATAATATCGTTAAACATAATTCTATTTGTTCCAATATATTTCTTTCCATCACCTTTTTTTTTATTTTTATCGTTTAATTGTGCTAAAAATTTTTTAATTGCCATTGCTTGAATAATAGTTTTAGAATCTTCTTCACTAGGATCATCAGTTTGTTTATTACATAATAACATAATCATTTTGGCATTTCTAAATTGACATCTTTCTAAATCATTTAATTTAAGACAATCTCCTTCAAAATAAAATAATTTATTTTGATATTTTTGTAATAATCTTTTCATATCACCATCAGGACTTTGAGGCATTAAAATTAAAGCATGTTTTTCATTATCACCATGATCAGCATGAAAATATTCTTGTAATAAAACAGTAATACTTCCATAAGAAATATTTCCACTTAAAATAATAAAATCAACTTTTTCTAATTGTTTATAACTAGTTCTCGCATAAATACTTTTTGAAGTAATTTGGGCCATTAAATCTCCAATCATTCCAGGTAAAATTCCTACTTGAATAACAATTAAAACTATTATAAATATTCTTCCTAAAGTACTTATTGTTGATGAATAATAACCTATAGTTGCAAATAATGTCATAATAAAAAAAAAAGTGGTATGAAAATGATCATTTGAACCATAACAATTTGATGAATCAAAACAATCTCTTTCAACAAATAACCAATATTCTCCTATTGTTTGTGTATTTTCAAAAACATTTAATTCTATTGTTGATATTATTAATAATGATATTATTGATGTTGCAATATTAAATAATTCTCTATTTACATCACTTTTGAAATGAGATGAAAATTGATTTATTCTTAATATTCGAAAACAAATAAATGATGATGCTATCATATCTGTATTATTAATTAAATTAAATTCAAAACCACAAATAAATCTCATTATTAAAAAAGGAATTATACTTAAGAAATCTATAAAAAATTGAATATAGATGAATTTCCTTTCTATTGACATTATTACCAAATCAAAAAGAAAATCGAATAAAAATATTATTCTACAAACCAAGTTAAACATAAAAAAAGTTTTATACTGCATTATTATATGAGGTTTATATGTCATGAATATATATATTATTATACAAGATAAAGATAGAATTAAATTTATTAATCCAAAAGTAAAGGAATAAAATTTTGATTTTTTCATGTTTACAATAAATTTTATTATTGAAAAACTTGATGAATTTTGATATGGTTTACTTTTGGAATTTTGATTATCTTCTTCCATTTTTTATTTTTATGAAATTATTTAATATTTGAATAATGAATCAAAAAAAATAAAAAATAAAAAATGAAAATTCAAATAATTTTAATATTTCTTTTCTCCCTATTAAAAATAATAATTACTGATTATGGAAAAACTTACACAATACAATTAAATGATGATGAAGCTGATGAACATGATTTTACAAAAGAAACATCTCCAGTTTCAAATAGAATAGATATGGGACCATGTACTTGTATGTTATATGAAGATCATTGTAATTATCGTTGTTGTTGTGATACTAATTGTCCTGAAGAAAAAAGAAAAATTTGGAAGGAAAATAATTTATGTTTAAATAAAAATACTTATCATTTAAGTGATTATACTTGTCATAGTGTTAAACATGAAAAAAATGATACTTATAATTGGAATAAATACAATTCTCCTTTTTTATTCAAAGATCAAATATCCAAATTAATTTGTGTTAGATATGATAGAGTAAAAAATAAAATTGGAGAATATTATATTATTCCTGAGAATTCTGCACTTAATTATCATTTACAAGATAGTTACAATTATATTAAAGAAAATTCATATTTAAAATATTTAGAAAATCAAAGATTAAGAACATTACAAAATTCAGAAAATTCAGAAAGAACTTTTTCTTATAATCAGAAAATTTTTTTTAGAATATATAATGGGACGCACAATCTTTCAATACATAAATTAAGTTCTTATGGAATTTCTTTGACTGAACATTCTTTTCCTTTTTTAATTCCTGCAGAAGGATATTTTAAATTAAATGAAAGTGTTACTGAAAAGATAAACGTAATTAATTATACAATTAATTGTCCATCTGAGCATATATATATAAAACAATTAACCATTAATATTACATATAAAACAGAACCTAATAATACTTATTCAATAATTGATAATAATTATAAAGTTGATCCAATATGTTCTCCTAACAAGACAAATAAAAGTTTTATATCTATTAATTGGTCAAATAATGATTCAGATATTGTAAATTTACAAAATAATATAATTAGTGGTAATCCAGGTTATTTAGTTGGAAAAAATGTTTTATTCTTATTTAATGATTCCGAAATATATACAAATGGTTTATCAATATATGGTGCTGATGATATATCAAATGATTGTTTAAAGTCATCGGAAATTAATGAAAAAGATATCACAAATTATCAACCAATTAAATTTAAAGTTAATTCAATTTATTCTTGTAAAATTAGAGATCTTTCTGAATGTGATATAAATGAATACTTAATTTTTAAAAGTATTGAAGAAAATTTCAAAGGAACAAAAATAGGTAAATTTGGTAATTCATACGATTCAGACACTGATTGGATTCCTATTCAATATGAGAATTTTGAACAAGAAAATCTTATGGATTTTTGTAATATACCAAAAAAAATTTTTTTAGAAATTTTAGTTACTAAATTTTCAACCAAAGGAAAACCACAAGAAATGATTGTTGGAGCCAAAATTAAATATTCAAATGATTTTATAAAAAAAGAGCATACATTTCCAGTTGAAATTCAATTTATAACTAAATTTATCACAATATCAGAAGAATTATTTAATAAAGAAGATAAATTAACTAGTTTGTATTCTATTACTGATCCTTCTATTAAAGAACCATAATATTTAATTTTTTTCAATTAATCATTTTTATTAAAATTTTTATTTACTATTTATTTAATTACAATATTATTTATAAATTAAAAAAACTGTAAACATGGATCAAATAATTTGTCATCTTAACAATCAAACAAAAAAAATTAGTTTGTATAAACAATTTAAAATATTTAAAGATAAAATTTTACAAGAATTTGAAATTCCAATGAATGATATTATTATTTATATAATTTACAATGGTTTAAAAATTGAAATTGATGAAAATACTTATTATGATTATATTATTGAAGATACTTCAATTACTGAAATTTATTGTGAATTGACTTCTCAAACTGAAAAAGAACAATTAAGACAAAATATTCAACAATATGATGAAAAAATAAAAAAATATGAAAAAGAAATTAAAAAGTATAAAGAGAAAATAAAAGATCTAGAAGAAAAATATTATAAATTAAAAATTAATTTTGAAGAATATAAAAAATCATCAAATCAAAAAATAAATGGTTTATATAATCAAATTTTAGAATTAGAAAATGTTTTAAATAATAAACAAAATATTCCATCTCAAATTGATCTTAATATAAATGAAGAAACTCCAATAAATAGAAAAAAAAACGTCAAAACTCAAAAAAACAATGATTATAATTTAACAAATTCTGAGTTAAGGAGACAATATTATAATAATTATAGTAATTATCATAATAGTTCAAATAATAATAATTATAGTAATTATCATAATAGTCCAAATAATAATAATAATATTAATTATAATAATAGTCCAAATAATAATAATAATATTAATTATAATAATAGTCCACATAATAATAATTTCGACAATAATAACAACTCCAATTCCTTATATTCATCTAATAAAGCAAATAATAATCTAATTTATAAAGTAAAAAAAAAATTATCTTGTAAAATAATGATAAAAGAGCCTACAATAATAAAAAATATAAAAGAAATAGGAAATAAATTACCAATAAGAGTTATAATTAAAATATGTAATGACGGTAAAAATCAAATTCCAAAACAATGTGATATAGTAAGCCAATCAGATTCAAATTTATTTATAATTGATACCTTAGTTAATAATGGAAATGTAATTTTACCAGGACAAATAATTGAAGTAAGTCTTTATATTTTTTTCAGAGATTATAATAATATTCCACTTGGTATAAACACTCTTAATATTTATTTATATAATAAAAATATTGGAAAAATTGGGGAAGATGGACAAATTAAAATTAATATTTTATCAAGTGAACTTTTTATTTCTCAAACTCATCCTAATTTCAGAAATAGCTTAAATGAATTTAATATCATACCAAATAATAGTTCATTATTCAGTAGTTATGAAAAATACAATTAAATATTCTTTTATAAAACTTTGAATTAATGATATAATTATTTTATATTAAATTAAACAATTTTCAATTTATATTTTGTAATATATTCAATAATATTATTCAAGTGTAACATTACCAAAAAATATTTAATAATATTTTAATCTTTTATTCCTTTTAATTTTCAAATTTATTGGTTTAATTTTTTGTGAATTAATATAATCATAATAATTACTATTATATTTAATACATTTAGAATTCTTATTTCTTTCACTTTGAGCATTTTCAATATATTTATCCATGGCTAAAATATCAAAATTATGAAGACTTTGTTGATTTTCAGTACAAATAGCATCACTTTGAGAAATTAATTTATTTATTACAGTATTATATAATTTTATTTTTGGAATTTCCTTTTTATTAGCATTAAAATTACCAAATGTAAGATATGGTTTATATTCATTTAAATTTGATTTTGCATCATAATGAGATAAATAAAATTTATTTATTGGTTCTATACTACTTTTTAATACAATTCTTTTTTCTGATTGATTTATTGTGTTTGATTTTGTTATAAATTCTGATGAATTATTCACTCTTGTTTTACTTTTATTTTGAGAATCATTTATAGGAAATTTTTTAAATGTTTTCTTTATTAAATATTTTCTAAACGAAGTTAAACTTAATTTTGTATTTGATTTATTTTTTAAATCATTCAAAAAACTAATATCTTCATTTTTAAAAGAAGTTGTGGTTTTAACATTATTTCTAGAAGGATTTTTTTCTTCTTCTTTATAATTAAATATATTTTCTTTAATCATTGAATAATAATGATTAAGTGTATTTTCTTTCAATGATTTTAATCTATCAATCATAATTTGTTTTCTTGTTTTAACCAATTCATAATAATTTCTTTTAATATTTGGATCTTTGATTATTTTATTAAAAAATTCTAAAGTTATAGAAAAATATTCTGCAGATTTAGAATAACATTTACATGAAAGAAAAAAATTATTAGTATTAACTGTTAAATAATCTTCTAATCCTAAAATATCCCCTCTTTTAACTAAAAAAACAGAAAAAATTTTTTTATCTTTATTAAAATTATTCAACTTATAATTTAATTCAATTTTATGTTTTAAATCTCTATTATAAGAATCACCTCCAAAAGAATCAATGATACTATTTAATTCTTCACAAGAAGAAAATAATTCAATTTTAAATTCTCCAGATTTAATAAAAAAAATTTCTTTTCTTTCATCACCTTGATTAAATAATTCTTTTCCTCTTGAAATAGAAACATTTTTAAAATTATTAAATATATAAACTTTAAATAATTCTTTACTATAATCATTGAATAAATTAGTAGTATAAATAGTTTCCATATTAAATCTTCTAATTCTTTCTAAAGTATCTCTAATACAAACTTGATAAATATCTTTTTTAATAATACCAAAAAAACAATCTTCAACAGTAATAATTGTTGCAGTTCTTTTCGAATTATTATCTTTTAAAGCAACATCACCAAAAGATTTTCCATTATCTAAATCAACTACTCTAATATATTTCCATAAAGTAAAAGGAAAAGTATCTTTTGGATCTGATAAAGATTCTTTTGGAATTAATCTATGAATATAAGAATAAATATCAATTTCTTCACTTTTATAATTTGTTAAATTATGAATATTTTGACATTGTTTTTCTAAATCTATTATTTGCTTTGTTAAACTTGAATCTAAAAATTTTCTATTTGAAGAAATGGATTTATGTATTAAATCATATTCTTTTAATTTAAATAAGTGATTTAAATATTTAATGAAATCATCGGTAGTCATTGACACAGTATAATAATTTGGAACTAAAACTGCAACAGAACCTTCAAAAATTAAATAAAATTTATCTCCTAATTGTCCATTTAAACAAACAATATGATTTTTAGGTAAATATTCATATTGTAAAAAAACTGCAATTTTTTGCATTATTTCTTGAGGATCATTAAAATTTTTAGATATATTTAAAGTTTGAATAAATCCTGGAAAATTTGTTAAAAAAAATCTTATTACTAATATATCATTTTGATTACGAAGTGGCTTTTCTAAAATATATAATATTAAATCTCTCATATCTTTTGAATTTTGAAATGGAATTTCATTTAATGATATTCCAAGTAATAATTTTTTATATAAATTTTCAGCAAATGCTGATACTGTTTCATCTGTTGATTTTCTCTTTTGTTTAACATTTATTATTGTTTTCCTTTTTATTGATTTTCTTCTACCTAGCAACATTTTTTTTATAGTTTTATTTTTTTATTAGCAGTTGTTTTATTTTTTTTCAAAAAGTTAAAAATTAATTGATTTTTAAATTTTTTAATTTATTATGGAAAGAAATTATAATTTAGAAGTAATTAAAACAGGATTTTTAAAAAAAAGATCAAAAATATTTAAATTTTGGAATTCAAGATTTTGTATATTAACAGAAACATATTTTTTTACTTATAAAGGAATAGAGAAAAATTCAGAATGTACAAATTCAATTGCATTATCTGCAATAATAAATGTAAAAAATACAGAAAATGATTATATAAATAGTTTTTCCATTCAAACAAATAATTCAATTTTATATTTTATTGCAGAAAATAATGAAATAAGAAATGATTGGGTTAATATTATAAACAAAACAATAATAAATTTATGTAAATAAAGAATTTCTTTTTTAATTAATATTAATATATAAATATTTGAATATATTATATTATATTTATATTGAATTATCAGAAAGAGAGAGTGAAGCTTCATCTTTACTTAAAGGAGATTTACTATATTTTGGACTAGCAGAACTTTTATTTTCTTCGATGAGAAAATGACAAATGCAGATGGAACTCCATATTATATTGCACCTGAAGTACTTGAAGGAAATTATGATGAAAAATGTGATGTATGGTCATGTGGTGTTATATTATATATTATGTTATGTGGTTATCCTCCTTTTAATGGAGAAACTGATGATGATATTTTAGTAGCTGTTAAAAAAGGGAAATTCGATTTTCCAAAAGAAGAATGGAGTTCTGTTTCTAAAGAAGCTATTGAATTAATTAAAGGAATGTTAACTTATGAACCCAAAAAAAGATTATCAGCTTTGGAATGCATGAGTAAAAGTTGGTTTGTAAAAAATAAAGATAAAAATGTTTCGAATAAAAAAATGGCAAAGAGTGTTTTAGGTAATATGAAGAAATTTAAAAGAGGAAGAAAATTAGAACAAGCAACAATAGGATTTATAGTAAATCAATTAATATCAAAAGAAGAAAGAAAAGAATTAGTAAAACAATTTCAAGAATGGGATACGAATGGAGATGGAGTTTTAAGTAGAGATGAAATAATTGAAGGTTATAGAAAAACTTATGGTGCTGTTGATGAAAATGAAATAGATAATATGATGATGAGTATTGATTTAGATGGAAATGGTGTTATTGATTATAATGAATTTTTAAGTTGTGCTTTTAATAGAGATAAAATTATGAGTAAAGATAATTTAGAATTAACATTTAAAGCTTTTGATTCTGATGGAAGTGGAAAAATTTCTGTTGATGAATTAATGACTATTTTTACTAAAGGAGATTTAATGTAGAACTTCTTCTTGCTTTTCTAATCTTTTCAGGGGAAGTATCATATATTTTTAATTCAGTAAAAGGCTTTACTCTGAAACTATTTCTTCTTTTACTTTCATTAAATAAAGAAGAAGGAGTTCCTATTTTAATTTTTCTATTTAAATTATAATCTTTCAAATTAATTCTTGTGTTACTAAATAATAATTATATATAAATAAATATTACTTTTTATCATTAAACCATTTTTCAAAAAGTTCAGAATTAATATCAATTCTTTCAAAAGCTTTTTTCTGTAATAAACCATTTAATAAATTTAATAAACTTTCAGAAATAATAAAATTATCAGGATAAATTAAAGGTTGATTGGCTATTAAATCTAAAGTACTTGATAAATTTTTTCCAACAAAAGGACATTTTCCAAAAATCATTTGATATAAAATAATACCAAGAGCCCAAATATCTAATTTAGAAGAAGATTTAAAATCAATTTTTAAAGCAATTTCAGGTGGAACATAAAATACAGTTCCGGCTTTTATTTCTTCCTTATTATTTCCATTTGCTAATCCAGAAATACCAAAATCAATTATAACAACTTTAGTTTTTTCTTCATCTAAAAATAAAATATTTGTTGGTTTTAAATCTCTGTGAATAACATTATTACTATGAACAAATCTTATTGCTTTTATAATTTGTTTAAAATATTGTTTTACTTTTTTTTCTTCTAATCCATCTTTTTTTAATATAGTTGTTAATTCTCCTCCTTTTGCATATTTCATTACTATATATAATGCATCTTCAGTTAAATAACTACTATAAATTTTAATTATATTTTTATGACGAAGAGATTTCAAGTATAAAGCTTCTCTGGAAATATTATATAATTCGTCAGTTGAAAAATTCTTTAAATTTGTTTTTTTTATTGCTACGATTCTTTCTGTTAAAGTATGTTTTGCTTTATAAACTTCTCCATATCCTCCTTTTTTAATTGAAGAAACATATTCATATTCATTTATATAATTATTATTTGAGAAATTTTCTCCTTCTAATGAAAGATATAATATATCATTATTCCTTAAATCTGAAATATCTATATCATCAATTTCTATTCCTTTATGATTATATATTTTCATTTTTTCCATATAATTTTTATATTGTTTATTTTGATATATTATTTCTTCTTTTAATCTTTTATAAGAATTTATTGCTGAGGATAATGGAATTTTAAAAGCTTCTTTTGATGTTTTATCATTTAACCAAATGTAAATCTATTTTTATTATTTTTTAATTCTTACAGAAATAGTATCTTTTATTTCTGTTTTGTCATTTGAACTTTCAGAACTAAATGACATTGAATTTTCTACAGAATTTTCTTCCATCTTTTACTATAATTAAAATTTTTATTTAAATTTTATATTTATTTAACATTTAAATTTTCAGTTTGATTTTATTTAAAATATAATATTTTAATTTTTTTATAGGAATCAAATGCTTTATTTTATCAAAGTTTAAATTTCTTTGAACTTTTGAACAAAAAAATTTTTATTTTTCAATTTTAGAATATATTAAATTTAAAGTAAATGAACTTACTTCTTTATATTAAATATTAATTTCTTTATTTTTATGAATACAACTTTTTTTAGTAATATGAAATCTAATAAAAAAATATTCTTTTGCTTTGTTATAAAAATCAATAATTTTTAAGAGGATTCTTCTTCCCCAATTTTTTCTATAAATTTTAAATATTAAATGATATAAAAGAAGGGAGTTTTGGAATATTTAAATTTTCCTTTAATTAGAAAAAAAAATTACTTTAAAATATTAATTCTTCTGTTTCATATTTTTTTTCTTCTATTAAAATTTGTTAAAAAACGATAATAATATTTTATTTAAAATTAAATGTTAATGATTTTATTTTTTGATTTTATATTAATTCCTTCATATTTTTAAAATTATTCTTCTTTAGAATTCATTATTAATGGGATAAATGTTGACATTTGCGATTTTTCCATGTTTTCAATGTCAGTTTCAGGATTTAAAATAAAAAATCCAATTAAAAAGCTTATAAAAAAAAATATCATTACTAGTATTCCTAATATAATAAATATGTCAAAAAAGCTATTTGTTGTTGATTGTTTTGGAAATTTTATAATAAACCCATATAATGTAAATCCATAAGATATAAATCTAAATACTGTTCTACATCCATTATTATCTAAATAATCTTTTTTAATATTTATAATAAAAAAAATGAAAAATAATAAAAATGATAAACTAAAAAATATAATTGATAGAAATGTATCAGAACACAATTTATTTTTTTCTGATTTTAAAAAGATACAACAACAAGCTATTAATCCTAATAAACAAATTAAAATCAAGATATCTAATACAAACAAAGCTATTTTTTGAAGTGAATCACATTTAATTGTCATTCTCTAAAAAATATATTAAATAAAATAAATTAAAAAAAAATAATAAAATTTTTAAAACTAAACCTTTCATAAAAAATAAATAAATCTAATTACCATAATATCATTAAAAATCTTTTAAATATAAAAATTTTTATATTTACTTTTCATAACATGAATAATACTTTCATCCTATAAATTCTTTACTTTCAAACTTAATTTCCTTTTTTAATAAAATTGATAGAAAATTATTTTGATTTTTACAATGAAAAATTTTTAAATAAATTATATAGAAAAGAATATCAAAGAATATTTAATAATATAAAACTATTTAACTTAAACTCTTTGAATACTATTTTAGTTATAAAATTAACATTAAATGAATCTTTTCTAATATATATAAATTACCTGAGCAAAAAGATTTGCTATTGATGAAATTATTTAAAATTCTTTTATTATCTTAATGAAAGAAATAACCAAATAAAAAAGATCAAAAAATATTATGAAAAATATCAGAAAAAATATAAATGAATTTATGATAATGATTTAAATGAGAAAACTTTTAAATTCCCATTATAATTTTCTAAATCAATTTTTATTTGAAAAAAATAAATTAATGTTTAAAAAATATATAAATCACATTTCCCATTAGAAAAAAATTAAAAATGAAAAAAGCAGAAAAAAAGATAATAAAAAGAATACAAAATTTTTTATTTGAGTTTAAATTTAGAAAAATTGTTTAAACTTATCAAAAATTTTTTATTATTTTTTAACTTCTCCAAAAATTTTTATTGATTGATCATCATCAAATAAAAAATTCCACTGTTAAAATAATAAAAAAATGGAAAATAAAAACAATAATTACGAAGAATATCCATGTCCTATATGTGACATAAATTCAAATATAAAAATTGATACAAAAGAGAATATAACAACAATATGTGAAAAATGTAAACAATCTTTTTATTTCATAAAATGTTTCCAATGTTCAAATAATATATATTTTAAAAAGAAAGTATCAATAGATGGACTAAATATAACATGTCCATATAATATATGTAGATTTAATATTACAACAATAATATGTAGTAATTGTAAAAGAAGATTGTTTTTAAGAACTAAATATTGTCAAGGTGAAAAAGTCCAATGTCCTTCTTGTAAATGTCAATTTCAAAAAGTGAAATGCCCAAAAATAGATTGTGAATTATTTATTAATGTTAAAGAAGATTATTTCGAAGGAAAAAAAATTTTTTGTACTCATAAAGATGAATTAGAAAATTTTAATATTAATAATAATGAGAATAATAATATTGATTTTTATAATAACAAAAATATTTTTTCTTTTCAAAAAATTGTTTGTTATCATTGTTCAAGGAATGTAATTTGGGATAATTCAAAGAATAATTTTTATATTTTATCTCAAATAATAAAATGCCCTTATAAGGAATGTGGAAAAAGTTTTAATAAAATAAAATGTTCAAAATGTTTTAAAAACAATATATTTGTAGAAGGAAATTTAGAAATAGGGACAAAAATAAAATGTAAAGCTTATGATTGTCAAAATATATTTAATATATTTTTTTGTCCTTATTGTTTGAATACTTCTTATGGAGATGGAAGTAATTATGAAGGAAAAGAAATTTTATGTAATTTTTGTAATAAAAAATATCAATTTGTTAATTGTTTTCGTTGTAAATTTGTTAATTTTTGGAAAATCAATTTAAATAATTATTATATCGAAGGCCAAGTTATTAAATGTGGAAATTGTAATAAAAAATCTGCTAGAATTTTTTGTCCTAATTGTAATAAAGTAAATATTTTAGTTAAAGGAATTATTTTTTTAGGAAGAGAATATAATTGTATTTATTCTAAATGTGGAAAAAGTTTTGTGGTATTATTTTGTTCTGTTTGCAAAAGTACAAAAACAATTTTAAAAGAAAAAAAAAATAATATTTGTGAAAAATGCAAAAATAAAATGCCTTGTATTCAATGTCCTTCATGCTATAAATTTTTTATTTTAGAAAATCCAAATAATTTACTTACTCATTCTTTATGTAAATGTCCTTATGAGAATTGCAAAAAAGAATTTTTTTATTATATATGTAATTTTTGTAAAGGAGATTTTGTAAAGACAAGATTAATATTTAATAATATTCATTGCCCTTATCCAAGTTGTAAAACAAATTTTATTTATTTCAAATGTAAGAAATGTGATAAAGATAATTATATTCTTCAAAATGAAAATTCTATGGAATTAGATGAAGTAAATTGTATAAATTGTAAAGAAAAAAATAGTTTGGAAACACAAAATTATAATTCAATCATAAATTTAAAAAAAGTGGATTATAAAAATGGTGAAACATTCAAATTTATTGATCCTGAAATTGATCCTTTTGATCAGAATATTATTGATAATTTTATTCAAAGTAAAGTATATTATATTAATCCTTCTCAAATTCCAAAATCAACTTTTACTTCAATAGATAAAAGTTTTCCTATGAATACTAAAGAAAATAATTATAAATGTGTTGTTTGTTTAGAAAAAGAAAAAATTTCGGTGTTTGCTCCTTGTGGTCATAGATGTGTTTGCTTGGAATGTGGAAAACATATTTTCAAAAATGAGAAAAAATGTCCATTATGTAAAGTAGTCATTACTGATTTTCTTGAAGAAGTAATTGATGAATAGATTTTAAATTTTTTTATTCATTTAAATTTTAATATTGAAATCATAAATTTCAATTTTAACATATTTCAAAAAGAAATAAATTATTTTAAAGTAAAACTATATTATTTTTTTTCTTTTATACTACTTTAAATATTGGGATTCTTCAATGAAAACTATTTTATTGGAATTTCAATGGAAAAAAAATGAAAAAATAAAATCAAATTTGAAATCCTTTTTCATTCATTTTACATTTTATCAAAAGATATTTTTAAATAAAAATCTGGTGATACTATAATTATTTCCTTTAATATATATAAAAAAAATTATTTAGAAAAATGTATAGAAAATTTTCTATTAGAATATTATTTTGTACTTAATTTACTAAAAATAAATTGTCTTAAAGAAATATTTCTAGCTTTATTATTATTATTCTGAATTGAAGAAGAAGAAGAAGAATTGTAATTTACAGTATAACCATTGATATTATTAGTATAAAAATCTATTTTATTTCCAATAGAAGGAATATTTTTTTTTTTCATTAATCTACTAGATAATTTTTTAGAAGAATTTTTTTTGAAATATATATTTTTTTTTGATATCAAAGATTTATTCGAATTTACACTTTTATTTGGAGTTTTGTATTTATTTATATCTCCCTTAATAATTCTAATACTAACATCATTTATATTTTGACTAAAATCTTCTATATTTTTATATCTTAAAGACATATCATATTCGATACTTTTTTCTTTAGGAATAAAATTAGATAAACTTTTATAATGAATAGATTTATTTAAATTTGATTTGAAATTTTTATTCTTTGTTATTTCATTTATTTTTTTATTTATTCCTTTTTTATATTCTTTTTTTTTATCTTGAATGATATTTCTTTCAGAAAGAGGATTTAAACTTTTATTTTTTTTATCTTTTTTTGAAATTGATTTTGAAATACTTAAACTTGAATTATCACTATGATATTTATCCAACTTTTTATCGTTTAAGCTATTTGATATTTTATAATCATTTATTTTTATATTGTTATTTATTTTATTATATTGAATATTATTTATATTATTTCTTGAATAATAATTTACTGAAAAAAAATTATTTGGTTGATAAGTTTTTAATTCATATTCTAAATTTCTTATTTTTTTTTCTTTTTTTTCTAATTCATTTTTTAATTTATTTTCACTTTGAGTTAGTTTAAAAACTTGAATTTCAAAATTTTTTATAATATTGTTTAAATGATTAATTTCTTTTATATATTTTTCTTCTGCTTTTTTTTTAATATTTTCCTAAAAAAGGATAAAAAATTTTCTTACATATTTTTCAATTAAAATTAAATTATCTTTTTCATATTCTTCTAATTTATCGTTTAAATTTTTACAATGAATTTTTAATTGATTTTCTATTGCAATATGTTTTCTTATATTTCTTTCTTCTTTTCTTAATAAACTTTCATAATCTTCAGAAAAATTTTCATTTTTTTCTTCGTTATACATTTTATCAATTTGATCTTTTAATTTTAAATTAACTATTATATCAATTGATGATGTTATATACTCTATTAAAGTTAGTAAATTCTGCTTTTTTAAAATATTTTTCTCTTTTTCAAAATTATAATCTTCATACTTTTTATTTAATTAAGAATTATATATTAACAATTTTACCTTTATATTTTTTCTTAATTTTATTGTGAGATATAGATTTATAAGAGCATTTTTTACTTTTTCTAATTCTTTAAAATTTATCATTTTTGTTTAATTTTTTTTCAAAAAACTATTAATTTCTATGAAGGTAAAAATGAATTAAATATTTTTGAATTTAAATATTTTTTATCTATAACAATAAATGTAATATTTATTAAACAATATAATATTTTATTCATATATGAAAAGTTATTATTGAAAACTTTGTAAAATTGATTTTAAAAGTGTAAAAACATAATTTCGAAATTAATTTATTTAAATTTCAATTATCCAATTATTATATTTTTAACTTTAAAGATATTTTATTTCATCTAATAACTTATTATCATTTGTAATAATTTTACAACATTTTTTTAAACCCCAAAATATTAACATTATATTCACAACATTATTAGTATTAAATTTGGATAAATTTAAAGAAGTTAAAGAAGAACAATTATAAAACATATAACTCAAATCTTTAACATTAGAAGTATTAAAATTGGATAAATCTAATGAAGTTAAAGAAGAACAACCAGAGAACATACCATGCATATTAGTAACATTATTTGTGTTAAAATTATATAAATTTAAAGAAGATAAAGAAGAACAAAATAAAAACATAAAACTCATATCAGTAACATTATTTGTGTTAAAATTAAATAAATTTAAAGAAGACAATGAAGAACAAAAATAAAACATATAACTCATATCAGTAACATTATTAGTAATAAAATTAGATAAATTTAAAGAAGACAATGAAGAACATTCATAAAACATATAACTCACATTAATAACATTATTTGTAATAAAATTAGATAAATTTAAAGAGGTTAAAGAACTACATTTATAAAATAAACCATTCATTTTGGTTACATTATTAGTATTAAAATTAAATAAATTTAAGGAAATTAAAGAAGAACATTTATAAAACATATAACTCATATCTGTTATTTGATTATTATGAAAATTAGATAAATTTATAGTTGATAAAGAAGAACAATCATAAAAAAGAAAATTTAAACTTTTTAAAGGATTATTAAATATAATTTTAATTACATTTTCTCCTTCTTTTTCAAATTTTGTTTTATAACAAAAATCTATTTTTTCATCATTTAAATATATTTCAATATTTTCTTTTATTTCTTTTTCATTTTCAATTCCTTCTATTCCATTTAAAATTAACCAATCCAATTTATTTCTTTTAACTTCTTCATAACAATTTAAAATTTGAATATTATCTTTATTTTTAATATTAAATTGGCATATAATTTCATTTTTCATTTTTATTTTAGTTTTTTTTTAGAATTATGATAATATATTTTTTTGAAATATTATTTATTCGAAAGAAATTAAGTTTAAAAATAGAACTTTTTACCTTTTCTAAAAGCTTTAATTAATTTTTTTCATATTTGATTCAATAAATTATAAATAATATTTTCTAATAATAATATAAGTAATTTAATTTGAAAAAAAATAAATATAATTAAAAATATCTTAATTAATTTATAAAAAGTCAAAAAAATATACAAACTGAAATATAATTATAAATCTTCTTCTTTAATTAAATCAATTTTTTTCTTTTCATTTAAATTATAAAAATGAATTTCAACATTATATTGATTTTTAGTAAAGCAAGTAAACATTAAATTATCTATTTCATTTCCTCCTGGAATTTTCAAAGTATCAAAAAAAATTCCAGGTAAAGAAATTTTAGTCCAAATTTTAGAATTACCTAAATGAATTTTAGTAGAATAAACTAAATTATCTTCTTTAAAAGCTTGGATTTCCGTAAATAAATTATTATTTATTTTTTTATGATTTCTAATATAGAAATATTCACATTCAACTATTGTATTAAAAATAAAAAATAATTCTTTAGATTCTATTATTCCATAAGTATTAGTTGGATAATCATTTTGTTGTTTAATATAATTTTCTCGATTAAATCTTAATCTTAATTTACCTTGAGTTTTTAATATAATATGAGAAACTTGGAAAGAAAAAATTTTAAGTTCTGGCATATAAATATCATTATATTTTGTTTCTGAATCAAAAGATTGAAAAGTTAAATACATTTTTAATTTCATTTCTGGATAATCATTTTTTTCTAAATTATTATTACTTTTATTAATATAATCTTGAGATATTTTCTTATAATTATTTGAGATATTTTCCATCGAATAATTTTCATTGTATTTAAAATTTTCTGGTAAATTTAAATAATTATAATATATTCCTAAATTATTTATTGGATGAAAATCTGATTTGTTGTTTCCACTATAATAATAATAATTATCTATTTGAAAACAATATGGTCCTTCTTCAAAAGAACATTTATTTTTTTTTTGTTGGTTCTTATATTTTGAATATGTATTATTTATGTAAAATTTATCAAAAATTGAATGTTCTTCATTTATTTCATTTAAATATACTTTATATATAGATAAAATCAGGATAATTAAATGAAAATTTATTTCCATTTTTAAAATAAAATTAAAAAACAATATAAATTTACTAAGATAAAAGGATATTTAATTATGTACCAATATAAATAATTATAGAATCTATATTGATTATTTATACTTTTTTATTGAAATAAATAATGGTTCAATTATATCTGTTACTTTAAATAAAAAAAGAATTTAGAGTATTTAATTATTATATTTGTTTATTTCGAAATTAAGAATTCATTAATTACCAAAAGTACAAATATTTTATTAATTATTAAATATTATCTAGGTCATTTTCTCAAAAAATTAATCACAATGAATCAAAAATTATTATAACCTGAGATTCTGAATTAACTTTTTTATAACTATATTCTTACAATTATTATTGATTTTTTTGTATGAATTTTGTGAAAATAATTATTTCTTAAATACTTTTTCTTTAAAAATTTTAATTATTAATTGTTTAATTACTTTTTTTTCATTAAATTAAAAATTTAACTATTAACTTATTACTATAATATTTTTTATTTTGCTTTTTATGGTTTATAAATTTTTGAAGTTTAATTTGTGTATTTTTTATTGTTAAAATTTCTTATTTATATAATAATTTAATTTATTAAAGGGAACTATTTTTTTAAAAAAATTTTTTGAAACATAAATTTGTAAAATAAAAATGTCAAAAAAAGAAAAGGATATCTATTTAAATCAAATAAATAATGAAGAAGTTAATGTTAATACAGACTTTGTAGAACAAATTAACGGTTTCAACAATAATGAAGATCAAGAAAAACTTCGACTTTCAAGTTATAATCTTTTTTTTAGTAACATTTATAATAATCAAGAAAAGAAAGAAAATATTTCTAATGATCCAAAAAAATATACAAATGAAACTCCTGATTCTGTTAATTGTGACCCATTTAAAGAAAAAGAATTAAAAAAAAATCTAATGGTTAATAAAACTGAAAAAACTCAAATTGATTCTTTGAATGACAACTCAATAAAAAATAACAATTTTAAAAAAGCTGTTGATGATTTAAATAAAAAATATAATTTAAATGATATTATTGTAGAAGTGAAAGAAGACAATAATAATCTAAAGAATCATAATGAAAAATTAAGAAATTCAGAAGGAGCAAATGATGATTATGAAACTTTTAAAAAATATCATACTGAAAATAGATCAACCCAAGATAAATCAAAGAATTTAGATTCAATTCAAGGAAGCAATATTGATAACAAAGATAAAAATCATACTTATACTAATGAAAATGGAGGAGAAACTGTGGATCCAAATAAAATCCAAAATTTCAATCCAAAATTGCTAAAAATTGATTTTCCTTTTCAAAAAGATGAACCATTTAATATTCTTAATATACATGCTGATGATAATAATAATGATGTTGATACAATTCATAGAAAAATTGATTCAAAAGATGATTTTCCTATTTTAAAAAATAATTATGAAATGGATTCTAATTCACACGATTCAACAAAAATTGAAATAACAAAGTTATTATCATATGATCTAAGACATAATTATTTATTAAATCAAGAATATAAATTTGAAAATTTAGGAGAAAGAAAAAAAAATTTTATGAATGATATATTCTACTCATTACTTCCTTTTTCTAAATTTGAGAATATTGAACAATTCAACAAATCAGAAGAATATGAAGAAGATACTTTATCATTTGAAGTTAAAACTATAATAAATGAGATAATAAATTCAAATCCAATAATAAAAAAAGAAATATCAGAGGATTTAAATAGAAATTATTCTTTAGATAAATATTCTCAAAATTATTTATATAATATTACTCCTTGTTTTAAATTATATATTATGGAAAAATTTTGGAATGATATTGAATGTCTTCGAAGAGGGAAAAATGATGGTGATTCATTTTATAGATGTTTTATGTTTAGTTTATTAGAAAAATATATTTTATCTAAAAAAACTTTAAAATTAAAAGCTTTAATTTATGAAATATCTAGTCAAAATAATAAAATGGTTTTTCCATATCGTAATGTTGAAATTAATAAAGAAGATACTTTTATAATTTTAGATATTATTATTAAATCTATTGAAGAGGATAAAATTAGGGAGTCAATAGACTGTTTAAATAAAAGTTTTTGTTCAAATGATAATTTTTGTAATTCAATGGTAAAATATATGAAAATGAAATTAGCAAATTTTATAGAAAAAAATGAGAAATTATTTAATTTTAATGAATTACTTTCTAAAAAAATTATTTCAAAAATTTTTTTTGTAAATAATTTATTTCAATGTTCTAATTATATTGAGCAAAAAGTTTTAATAATGAAATCTGAACCAGATTTATTTATTTATTTAATTACACCTTTGGCTTTAAAAGCAAATTTAAAATTATTTGTCAATGAATCTTCTGGAAAAAAACAATTAATTCATGAAAACATAGTTTTTGAAAATGAAATTATTATTGATTTACTTTTTATAAAAAGAAGTTATTCAATCTTTTATAGAAAGAATTATTTTCGTGATAATTTACAATTTTATTATAATATAAGTGATGAAGATATTTTTAACCTAAATGAATTTAAAGGAACTCCAAATATGGCAAACGACAAAAAAGATATTAATTATGATGCAATTAAAATAGAGTTATCTGTTAATAAACAATGTAAAGATTGTGGAAAAGAAGCAAATAAAATATTTTTCGATAAAATATGTCCTAATTTTCCAATATGTCAAAGTTGTTTAAAAATAAATACTGATAAAGTAATTTCAAATAGATTAACAAATTTAATAAAAGATGGATTTGAAAATATAGAATATTATACAAGAAGTATAAATTTAACTCCAGAATCATATAAAAGAAATTTAATTTTGTCTTCTCTTGAATTTAAATTTTTATATGGAATTTCAGAAACAATATATTCTCAAATGATAAATAATTCTTGTTTAAAATGTAGAATAATATTTCAAGATAATAATCACTTCAAAATGGATTGTGGTTGTAAATTTTGTTATGATTGTATAAATAAAATAATAGAAAAATCAGAAAAAAATTTTTTATCAACATATCAACCAGAAAAATGTAATTGTGGTATTCTTGATATAAATAAAGTTATTGATAAAAGATTTACTGAAGCTGAATTAAATAAATATAAAGAAGAAGCATATCAAAGATTAACTAAATTTTGGAATCAATATTGTATGATTTGTGCGAAAGAATCAAAAAAAAATAATGATCAAAATAAAGAAGATAATTTATTAGAAATTGAAATAAAAAAAGAACAGGGAGAAAGAGCAGTTCAGGTAGATAATCAAAATCATAAAATTTGTAAAAAATGTGCTATTTTAGAAGGGAATAAACTTATTAAACAACATAAAAAAGATGAAGATATTTGTCTAGAATGTAAATTATGTCATAAATCTCATTTAATAAGATATAATATATTCAAACAAACAATTAACAAATCTAAAAAAGAAAAGATTTCATGTACATGTAGTATCATTTAAAAAAAGTAATATTAAGTTTAAAAATAATGGAGATATAAAAAAATAAACCAAAATAAAATAAAAAAAGTAAAATAAAATTTTAAAAAATCTAAAATCAAAAAATCATTTTAAACCTAAAAAACTTTAAAAAAAAGTAAATTAAACATAAAAAACAAAATCAATCTGAAAGTATTTACTCTTCAGCATTTTCTTCATCAATCATAACACCTCCACCTTCCATAAGAACATTTTCTTCTTCATCATCCATTTTATCAACACCTCCTTCAACAACTTCTTCATGTCTTTCTTCATGTCTTTCTTCATGCTGCATCATCATTTCTTCTCCTTGTCCTTGCATCATATCTTCACCTTGTCCTTGCATCATCATATCCTCACCTTGTCCTTGCATCATATCTTCACCTTGTCCTTGCATTTGTTGTTGCATTTGATATTGTTGTTGCATTTGATATTGTTCATCCATATTATCTTCATTAGCATTATTAAAAGCACGATATTCAGCAGGAATACTTTTACTAGAAAGTAACTGATCAGTGAAGTAAATTCTTCTTATTCTACAATTAGCATGAATTTGAACTCTTAAAGTTTCTAAATAATTTGTTCCATATGCTCTTCTTGTAAAATCTGTTAAATTAAAGTGAATTTGATTCCATCCTTCATCTAATTTCATTGGTATTGTACATATGAATGGCTTTACTCTAGTATTGCTTTGGTAATTTGATGCACGGAAACGACGCTTTACATTTTTATCATCTATTACTTGCACTTCAAATGTAAAATATTTTTTCAAGTATTTTATTAAAAGAACTAAAAATGGCATTTTTATTCCTAATGTTTGCTTTGGACTTATTGGACATGTTAGGAAACATGTTGATACATTCGCTCCACAAATTTCTATCACTGATGATTGCATCTCAAAATCTGTTATACGTTTAACATATCCGTTGTTTATGTTTCGACGCCAGATTTGTAAAGGCTTTGATCCTATTGCATAAAGGATTGAAAGGAATCCCGATTGAAATGTGTTACGGAACATTTTTTTTTATATTTTTGATATTTTTTTGATATTTTAAGTTATGGGTTAATTAATTAATTTTTTTTATTTTTTTTTCATTTTTTTTTTAAGAATTTTAGGTTTTTGGGTTATTTAATTATTATGGAGATTAATTTTTGGATTTTATATTTTATTTCATTCAATGGGTTTTGGTTATTTAGTTATTTATTTTATAAATTAATTTTTTTCTTATTTTTTTTTCCTATTGGATATATCTTTTATTTATTTAAAAAAGATATAAAACTTTCAAATCATAATATAATTGTTTATTTTATCAAATGAAAAAATGTTTTTTTATATTAAATATAATAATATTAAATGACATCTCAAGAAATATCATTAACGATAAAGCAAGCAAATGCTACAAAAAAAACAGAAACAATTCAAATATCTCCAGAATGCACGATAGATGATCTTAGAGAATTAATATCAATAAAATTTAATATCCCCCCAAATAAACAAAATTTAATTATAAAAGGTCATATTTTAACAAATGGAAAAACAATACAAGAATCAAATATAAATAACAATGATACAATATTATTAGTTGAAAAAAAAGGAGTTGAGGAAAAAACAAATAATATACCGAAAGTTCCTTTACAAAGTGGTCATGAAATTCCAGGTCAAATTAATTATGATTTATTAAGACAACCAATGGGAGGAAATGTTAGCTTTGAACAATTAAATCATATTTTATCTATTCCTGAATTTTCTAGTCAATTAAATGATATGATTAATGATCCTAATATTATTAGTGCTATGTTAGATAATCCACAAATTAAACCTTTACTTGATGCTAATCCTTTTATGAGAAGTATTATGTCTAATCCTGAATTTTTGAGAAATATGTTAAAGCCTGAAAATATCAAAGCTATGCAGGATATGATGCAGAATAGAGATAATTTAATCAATTCTTTAAATAATAATACATCAACAAATAATAATAATAATAATAATAATATGAATAATAATAACAATCAGAATAATATGAATAATATGAATAATCCTTTTATGATGAATAATCCTTTTCTAATGGCAAGAATGCAACAAATGCTTCAAAATATGAATAATAGGAATAATAATAATTCAAATGATAATTCTTCAAATACTTCTAATACTAATAATACTAATAATAATAATAATAATATCAATTCAAATTTATTTCCGAATAATAATGGATTTGGATTTAATCCTTTATTTAATCCTTTTATGATGAATCCTTTTATGAATCCTTTTGGAATGGGAATGAATTATAATATGAATCAAAATGTAAATGAGAAAGAACCTCCTTTAGAAGAATTAAAAACAAAATATGCTGAATCAAATCAAAAATTAAAAGAAATGGGATTTAATAATGAAGAAGATAATTTAAAAGCTCTATATAAAACAGAAGGAAATCTTGATGCAGCAGTTGAAAGATTAATAAATAATAATCCATAAAAAAAATTAAATATTATTTTATTATATATTTTATAAATTATCAAAAGAAATTTTAAAGTTTAAATCAATCAATATTTACATAATTATAATTGATACTAATTTAAAACAAATAATTTAATTATTTTTTTTTTACTCTTTTTTATTTAATCTTTAATAATAAATTCTTTAAAATCTATATTTTAAAATTTATATTGAGAAAACACAAATAAAAATAAAAAAACAAGTATTTTTATTGATGAAATTTTAATTGTTTATTTAAAACCTCTCTTAAATAAGGAGGAAGTAAATCTAAATTCCTATTTCTTTTCTTTTTAGGAATAACTTTAAATTTCTTTGATTTTTCAATTAATTCTTGTTCTTTTTCAAATTCATCTTTTTTCCTATTTTTATTTTTATTCAAATACTCTTTTAAAGTTAACATTTTATCATTTTTTCCTTTTTTTTGATTTTTAACATGATCAATAATATTATCAACATTGATTTTAGGAAGTGGATTTACACTTGCAGAATTTTCTTTAATTTCATCGAAATTTTGTAACAAATCCATAAAATCTCTTTTATCAATATTTGTTTCAGTAGAAAAAAAATTTAATAAATTATTTTGATAAGCATCTAAATCTAATTGTTTTTGTTTTTGAGTATTTTGATATTTTTCAATATAAGAAGGAGTTACTCCATATAATTTATCTAAAATTCTTCTTTGTTTCATTTTATTACTCATTTTCATTTCTTTTTTCTTTTCATTACTTTTTTGTAATTGCTTTTGTAAATTTAAATCTTCTTCTTTATGAAAATTTAATCCATTGAAATTTAAAAAGGGATGAATACTTTTTCGAGGAGCATATAATTTACTTGTTAAAAAAGCATCTGGCTCCATTGATGCTCTTCTTGAATGAACTGATATATTATTTGATAGTTTTTGACTTGGATTTAAATTGCTTTGTTCTTTGATTTCATTTAATGAATTGTTTAATGTTATATTTGTTGTTTTAGGCTTATTCATATTATCTGACATTTTATTTCTTGAATTATTTTTTTTTTATTCATTTTTTATGACATTTATTTCTAAAATTCATTTAGTTTAAAGATTTTTATTAAATATTTTTTTTTTTTGGTTTTAACCTTATCTTTTGAATATTTTTGTAATTTTTTATTGAAATTTGAAAGCTTTTCTTTTGAATTTTAAAAAATTATATTTATATGTAATGAATATATTTATACTAGATAAAAGATATTTTTAATTATGTAATCTTTTTGTTTAAAATAAGTATTGTCTAAATAAATGAAAAATAATTATTTTTTAATATAAAAAAATGAAAAATTATTAAATATATATGGAAACTTTAAATCCAGAAATTACAGACAAAGAGACTTCGAAAAGAAATCATCAAGAAAAAAATGATCAAAAGATTCATCAAATACCAAACAATCCTCAACCTAATATTTCTTTATCTCAACTAAATACTACAATCAAACAATTATCAAGTGATTTAAATTTCTTAAAAACAAAGAGAAATTCATCTTTAACTCATATTCCAAGTTATTCTTCTTTTCTTTCAAATTTTTACTACAACCCTTGTAAAAATGTTAAAAATATATATAACAAAGAATATTATCCATATTTGAATAAAGTTTTAGAAAATTTTATTTTTGGAAATTATAAGAATAGTTCTAATAAAAGTAAAACATCAAATAATCAGATGAAGAAAATAGGTATATCATGTGATGAAATTTATCAAATAAATAAATATAAAATTGATTTTAAACATTTACCAAAATTTGGAAAAATTTCAGAAAATCAAATTTATTCAAATAGAGGTAATGAATTAATAGGAAGAAATTTTGAAAAAAATAATTTTAAAAGAAAAGTAAATACATATTCAAATATTGAAAAACAAAATAAAGAAGCATTAAAATTTATTGAACAAAGAAGGAAAAAATATCAAAATATTTCCAAAGCAGAAAAAGAAAAAATGGATAATAAAAGATTAAAAGATTATTGGGATGATTTATCAAAACATGAAATACCAAAATTTCCAAAAATTTATCAAAAATCAAAAAATGAAACAGAAGCTTTAACAAAAAGAATAGTTAATTTAATTCAAAAAGAAATAAGAAAAAAAGTAAATAGAGTTCAAAGAGCTTCAAAAGAATATAATATTAGAGCTAAAAAATTACAGAAAGAAATGTTAGTTTATTGGAGAAAAAGAGAAAAAGAAATTGTTGATATTCAAAAGAAAAAAGATAAAATTGAAATTGATAAAAAGAAAAAAGAAGATGAATTACAAGAAGAAATTATAAGAAAAAAAAGAATGGAATATTTACTAAAACAAAGTGATATTTATTCATTAATGATGTATAAACATTTAGGAGCTTTTATGCCACAAGATGATAAAGAAAAAGAAAAAGAAGACAATAACAATTTAAATAATGCAAATAATAATAATTTAAATAAGTCTTTATCAAATAATCCAAATTATAAAGAAGAAATTATTTCAGGTAAAAGTGTTTTAGTAAATACAAAAACAAATAAAATATTATTCCAATCAATAAAAGTAGATATAGATGAAAAAAAGGCAAGAGAAGATGTAAATAATTTAATTTTAAAACAAAGACAAAAAGCAGTAGAATTTGATCAAAATTTAAATAAAATAAGAAAAACATTAGGAGGAGAAGAAGTGAAAATCCAAAATAATTTATTTACAATAAATCAAAATAAAAATCAAAAAACTTCCCAAATTAATAATATCAATAATAGTAATAATCTCCAAAACAAACAACAAAATATAGAATCAAAAATAAATTTATCTTCAGAAATTAAATCAAATCAAATACTAAATGAGCAAAATGAAGAAAATCAAATAGATCGTTTAGATAAGCCAATAATAAATAATTCATCATCTCAATTAATAGAAGTTCCAAAATCATTTAGAGGAGAATTAAAAGAATATCAATTAAAAGGTCTTCGTTGGTTAGATAATTTATTTGAACAGGGAATAAATGGCATATTAGCAGATGAAATGGGTTTAGGAAAAACAATTCAAGTAATATCATTTTTAGCACATTTAAGTGAAGATAAAAATAATTGGGGTCCATTCTTAGTAATAGCACCAAATGCAACATTATATAATTGGCAACAAGAATTAAATAGATTTTGTCCTTCTTTAAAAGTTCTTCCATATTGGGGTGCTTTAAGAGAAAGAAAAACATTAAGAAAATTTTTCAATTCATCACAATTATATATTAAATCATCATCATTTCATGTTTGTATAACATCATATCAATTAGTAGTTTGTGATGAAAAAGTTTTTCATAAAGTAAATTGGAATTATATGATATTGGATGAAGCTCAAGCAATAAAAAATATTGCTAGTCAAAGATGGAATACTTTATTATCATTTAATTGTAGGAATAGATTATTATTAACTGGAACTCCTATTCAAAATTCAATGAGTGAATTATGGGCTTTATTACATTTTATTATGCCTAATTTATTTGATTCTCATGAACAATTTCAAGAATGGTTTTCTAAAGATATTGAAGCTCATTCACAAGATAAAGGAGAATTAAATCAAGAACAATTAAAAAGATTACATAAAATTTTAAAACCTTTTATGCTTAGAAGAGTTAAAAAAGATGTGGAACATGAAATAGGACCAAAAAAAGAAATCGAAATTAAATGTGTTATGACTGAAAAACAAAAAAAATTATATAATTCTATTAAGGAAAAATTAAGTAATATTAGTGATTTGTTTTTAACTACTGATTCTAAATTTAAAGTTACTAATTTAATGAATTTAGTTATGCAATTTAGAAAAGTTTGTAATCATCCTGAATTATTTGAAAGAAATTTTGGGAAAGTTCCTTTTACTTTTAAAGATTTAGTTAATGAAAATATTGGAAAAAGTGTTTTTAATTTTTTAAATGGGGATGTTTATTTAAGAATTAATAATTATTCAGTTATTAATTTTATTTTACCTAAAATGATTTTTGACTTATGTTTTGGATTATATAATAGAAGAAATTATATTCCTAATAAATTATATATTTATAATAGGGATAATTTTGATGAATGTTATTATGAAAATAATAAATCAACATATAAAGATTTATTCAATTTTATACCTTTATTAAACTTTCCAACATTTCAATTCAAACAAATATTAAACACAGATTTATTAATAAACCACATTACATTAATTCATTATTTCTCTCAATTATATATTAAAAACAAATATTATAAAGAAAACTCATTTCCAAAACAAAAAATTTCACTTTTCATAACTTCAAATTTATTTTTCAAAAATAATCTTTCTCAAATATCTATTTCAAATCTTCCTCATTTATCATTTTCATCAATACTAGAACAAAAAAACTCTTTAAACAATTATTTATTAATTCATAGATGTTATATTCCAAAAGCAATATCATTCACACCAAGACTTCTTTCTTCAAATCGCCAAACAGAAATATATCAAAATAATTTCAATCATAATTTACAAATAAACAAAATATTATATGGACAAAACTATAATCAATATAATATATCAATAAACAAAAAATTAAATTCTTTATATAATAAAATTGCATTATCTCAAAGTGAAAAATTTCCAAATGGACTCTTATCAAATTTATTTTCCAAAATAGGTTTTACTCAAATAGAGCTTCCATCATTTGAAAGATTAATAAGTGACTGTGCGAAATTAAAAGCTTTAGATGATTTATTGAAACAATTATATAAAGAGAATCACCGTGTATTAATATTTTGTCAAATGACACATATGATAGATATATTAGAAGAATATATGTCAAAAAGGAAATATTCATATTTTAGAATGGATGGTTCAACTCAAATAGCAGATCGTAGAGATATGATAAATGAATTTCAAACAAATGATAAAATATTTGCATTTTTATTAAGTACTCGAGCTGGTGGTTTAGGAGTAAATTTAACAGGAGCTGATACTGTTATATTTTATGATAATGATTGGAATCCTACTATGGATGCTCAAGCTACGGATAGAGCTCATAGAATTGGACAAACTAAAACTGTTTATGTTTATCGATTAGTTACTAAAGGAACTGTAGAAGAAAGAATTCTAAAAAGAGCTAAACAAAAACAAAATGTACAAACTACTGTTTATTCTGGAGGTGCTTTTAAAGCTGATATTTTCAAACAAAATGATATTGTCGAATTACTTTATAGTGAAGAAGATATGAAGAAAATGGAAGCTGATAAAAGAAATTTACTTTTAGAATTAAATAATAATAATAATATTAATATTAATAATAATAATGGAAATGATCTAGTAGTTAATGGTGATTTTAATGCTAATAATAATAGTGAAAATATTAATTTTGTCAAAGGGAAAAGAAGGAGAGGAAAAAAAGAGAAAAAAGAAAAAAGTAATGTTAAAGATGGAAAAGGAAATATTGGAAGAAAAAAAGGAAATTATTCTGATGAAACTTCTGTTTCTCAAAGTCCTGGAAGTTCTAGAAATAGAAGAGGACATAATATTGGTAATGGTTTAAGTAGAAATATATTTGCTGTTAGAAGCGTTTATGGGAATAATAGTAAGAGGAATTATAATAATGAAATTAAAATTGATTCTGATGATGAAAATAAAATTATTATTGATGATGGTGTTCATCCTATTAATTTAAATGAAGATAATGATGATATTATGGATGAAAAGTAATTAATTAAATTGAAAAAAAATTATAATTTTTAATTCTATCCTTTTATATAAATTAAAAATCACTTTATTATTTCATTTAAATTTATCAACATTCAATTAAATAGAATATAAAACAATTAAAAAAAAAAAAAATCTATTAATATAAATATCTAAAATAAAAATAAAAATAAATATTTAAAGTTCATTAGAAAAAGCACCTTTGATTTTAGTAACTCTTTTTTCAGGTCTGAAAAATCTTTGAATAATAAAAGATTGTAATAAACTAAGTATAATAACAACCCCTATTTTAACATAAGTTAAATTTTGAACACTTGCAATAATTCGATTTAAAATTTTAGTATGTCTAAATCTTCTATCATTAATATGTCTAGCATTAGATTCAATTTCAGTAAAAGCAGTAGTAACAGCTTTTAATTCTTCTCCCATTTCTTGAACATCTTTATCTTGAGCTAAATCAGAAATAACTCCTCCTTCACTTAAAGTATAAAAATCAAAAGATATATAAAATTTATTATCTGTTTTTGGGATAAAACATAATTCAAATTTACCTCCATCTTCTCCTTGTTCACTTCTATATGATCCTGATTCTGTTGAATTATCTTCATATATTATTTCATTGTTAAATAATCTTATTAATGATACTTTTATATTCTCTTCACTCTCTGATGATACTACATATGTTAATGATATTATGTCATCCTCGTTTATTATTTTACCAAAACAATATTCCTTTTTTTCTCCTGTTACTTTGAAAAGAAGACATGATGTTTGAAATATTAAAATTATAAATATTGTTATGGAGAATATTGTTAGGTCTTTCATTTATTTTAAATGGTATTTTTAATTTATTTTTTTATTTATTTTTTTTTTAATATATTTTTATTTTTATTTTTTTTGGGATGTAAATGTTTTTATAATATTTGTTAAAATAAGAAATAAATATTTATTTAATTTAAATGATTCTTTGAAGTTAATTGGAGTTTAATTGCTTTTTTAATTAAAACATCATCAAGTTTCTTTAATAATTCTTCATTAGAATTTGTATGACGTAAATCTAAAGTACCTAAAGAAGGATGGGTTTCAGCAATTTTAAGTGTTTCTTCATCCATAGAAAGTTCATTATGACTTAAATCAATACTTTTAATAACACTGTTAAATTTCAAAGCTAAATTTAAATTCTTCACAGTTTCAGCTCCTAATAAATTCGTAGATAAATCTAATTCTTCCAAATAATTATTTTTAGCTAACATTTTAACAATTCTTGAACCATTTAAATCATCAAATCTATTCATTGCTAATTTTAATATTCTTAATTTTGTATTTTCTTTAAGAACTAAACCAATTGCAAATGAAGATTCTCCTCCAATTAAATTATTACTTAAATCGATACTAATTAAACTTCTTGTTCTTACTAAATAAGAAGCTATTTTTATCATTCCCTTTTCAGTAATTCTATTACTTGATAAATCTAACTCTCTTAAAGTTTGATTTGTGATTAATCCTGGAACTAACCATTTTATCATTTCATCATCTACTAAATTACCACATAAAGTTAAAGATAAAAAATATGATAAATCTGTAATTAATACACAAAATTTTTTCAAATCTGGAATTCTTATTCCAAATTGGGAATATTCATCTCCAATTGGTTCTAATTTTTTAGTAAATATTTCTTCATTTTTATCATTTTTATCTCTTAAAATAGGAGAATATTTTAAATTTAAAGAAGTTAAATTTAAAAAATATTGAGGAATAAAACTGATATCAAAACTACATGAAAAAGTAGGAATATCTAAATTAAATATATGATATTTTACTAAATTACAAACTTTCTTTAATTCTTCTAAGATTTTTTCTCCTTCAGAAACTCTATAATTTGTAATTAAATTTTTCACATAATTTTCAGCATAACATTGTTTCCAAGAATTTCCATTAGGTGAACAATTTTCACTTTTAAAATGTTTTTTACAAACTCTTTCCCAATAAGGTTCATAATCTATAACAGGAAAAATATCTTCTATATCATAATCAACAGACATTATTTCATATACTTTTATTTTATATTTAAAATCTAATCCATCTAATTGTTTATATAATAAATAATTTTTAGCAACTGTTTTTAATGCAATTTCTGATAAATCTTTTAATTCTGGTTTATGAACTATTTTTATTCCAAGTTCTCTTGCTTTTGTAATTTTTGCTGCTAGCATTTAAGTTTTATTTTAAATTAATTAAAAATTATATTTATTTTTAATTATATATTTTCTTTTTTTATTTTGGAATACAATAAAATATTTTTTTTCTCATCTTCATTATAAATCTACTATAGAACAATTCTCATTAAAACAATAGAATTTAAAAGCACAATATAAAATCCCAATTATTATAATAACAATAGGATAAACAGATGTTTATTAATATTTTATTTTTATTTTCAAAAATACATTTATCATAAGGGATACTGATATTAACCTTACAAAAACCATTATACATTAATTAATCTTTTGATTTTTTCTCTTATTCATTTAAAAGGTCCTATGAATTATTTTTTTCTATTTATAAAATTGATCTTATGAATAATATATTAAATTTGATTTTTCAAACATTTCATTTTGTTTTTTTAAAATCATTTTTTGATAAAATAAAAAAATATTACGAGAGAATTATTAGAAATTAAATTTTCAGAATTAAAGTTCTGATTATAATAAACAAACAATTGCCAAAAAATTTTGACGAATTTAACAGGGTTGTTTTTTATTCAAAGTACAAATTTATTATTTAATTCTTTAAAATGCAATTAAATTTTATCAATGTAACATTTTATAAATAGTTTTATATATTATTATATAATAACTTATTATAAAAAACAAATGAAATTTATCTGGCAAAGTGTGTCAAAAAGTAAAAAATAATAGTTTTTACTTTTTCTCAGCAATGCCATTCCAAAAAAATTATATCTGAAAATGTAAAGGACACGAGAACACAATAAACTATTATTTAGTTTACGGTCTCACTATCCATATATTTATATCATGTCATTTTATAGATAATTTTTACTTAATTATTTAAGTGAAATATAAAACTATTATATGACAAATATTATTTTAATGATTTTTTTAAATTAATTTATATTATTTCTATATAAAATTTAATGGGATTTTAATAATTAAAATAAAAAAATAATAATTATTCATTCAAATTATTTTTTACCAAGAAAAATCTAACAAAGAAATAAAAGTGGATTAAATAATTAATCAATATTTTAACTAAATAAAACTATTTATTATTATATAGATTTAAAACAATATCAAATTAATGGATAATAAATACGAAAAGATTCCTTCAAATAATAATGGTGTATCTCCAAGTTCAACAATATCAGATTTACTTCCTAGTGATATATTAGAAGAAATAGGAATGACAAAAATGCAAAATCCAAAAATTTCAGTATCATCAAATCATTTAAAATATGATTCACTAAACGATGAAGAAATTAATGAAAAAATTTCAATTAAAAATAAGAATGAAAGTAGTAAATTCATTTATCATTCCAATATGAATTCAATTGAAATAATAAATTGATTTAAAAATAATAATTATATTCATCATTACGGAAAAATTAATAATGAACCTAAATTTAGTCATAATTCAACTTCTTTAATGATGAATAATTTTCAAAAAAATAATAACAATATTTCATGTAATTGTGGGATAAATGATCCTTTATTTTATAATTACATAAATGGAGGAATAAAAAAGGGAAATTTAAATAATTTTTTTATACAGAATATTGATTATGTAGACAATTTAAATAAAAATAATGTAAATATTTATAATTCTACTAACAATAATTTATTCAAAAATAACACTAATTATTATAATATATTTTGTAAAAATATGAATAATAATAATATAAATATAACTAATATTGAAAATAATAATCAAATGTATAAAAAATATCCAAAAAATCATAGTAATTCATCTAAAAATTTAAGAAAAGAAAAATTTCATTTCAAACTTCAAAAAGTCATTTTCATAGAGGAAGTTGCATTCAAATTCCTGTTCAAAAAAAAATACTTCCAAAAGAAGAATTAATGGAAAATCAAAATCAATTAAATGATAATAATAACTCTAAAAAGAAATCTTATCCTTCTTTATTGGATTCCTAAATAGATAGTATTTTTTCTCAATTTCAATATAATGAAATGAAAAATACTAACCAATATCATATATCATATTTATTAGAAAAAAAGATTCTTTTTTATTTATTCAAATAATAAAAACACATAAAGGTTCTCTTCATTTACAAAAAATTTTATCAAATAATTCACCTACTGAAAAAGAAATTGACACTATAATTGTAATTAAAAGTATAAATATTCAAGATATAATATGTGATTATTTTGGAAATTATTTTTTCCAAAAATTTTTACTTTATTGTAATGTAATGCAAAGATTACTCATTTATAAATATATAAAACCATATTTTATAAAAATAGCAAATGATATATGTGGTAATCATTCACTTCAGTCTTTAATTCTCCTTTAAAATTCAAAAGAAGAAGAAAATATTATTAAAGAATGTATAGAAAATAATTTATTATCATTATCAACATCACAAAATTCAAGTCATGTAATTCAGAAAGTAATAAAGCAGTTAAAGAAAGTGAAAGAGAATATATAAATAATTTTATTATAAGTAATTTAATGGATTTGTGTTAAGAACCAAATGGAATTTGCATTGTCAAAGAAATCATAAATGAATGTCAAAGTGAATTTTATATTATGTCTATTGTTTCTATTTTTGAAGTTGAAACTAATAAGTTAATTTTTAATCAATTTGGTAATTTTGGTATTCAGGAAATTATAAGAAAATATGGGGAAATTTATTGTGGGAAAATTATTAATAAATTAATTGATCATATTGTTCTTTTTTCTATGTCTAAATTTTCTTCTAATGATATTGATTTTCTCATTGAATTTTTAAGTAAAAATAATTTAAAGAAATTTTGTGACATTTTAAAAAGATTTTTTTGAATGAAAATAATTTTAATGAAATGATTAAAAATAAATTTGCAACTTATGTCATTGAAAATTGTACGGAATTTATGAATAAAATTAATTCTGATACTTTAATGATTCATATAAAGATGATGATAATAATTCGAATATTAATAGTCAAAATGATAATTGTGAAAAAACATCTTTTGAAGAATTTATACAATTAAAAAAAAATTTATACAATTCTTCAAAATAACTCTATTTCCAAAGAGAAAAAGAACAATAAAAAATTTATAATTCTTAATTAATTTAATTATTTTATATGAATATCACCTATTATCATTTATATGTTAAATATAAAAGTATTTAAAGATAGAATATTAATTTAGATTTATAAAAATTTTAATATAATTATTAATTTGAATGATAAATTAAATATTTCTTTTGTTCTGTTCTTTATTTTTTAATAAATATTACTTCTCTTTAATAAATTCTTCTTTTCATTATTTTATTTTTAATGAACAGTTTATTCATTATCTATCTTTTTCTCAATTTCACATAATATTTTTTTTATTTAATAACTTTAAATTGTTTAAATATATTTCATTAACTAGTATTACTATTTATTATTTATATTATTTTTATACTATTAATTTTTTCTGTATTTGTGTGTTTTCCCCATTATTGTGGTAAAAATGCTTATTTATAATGAAAGAATATTTTATAAAAATTATAATGTTAATAATAATTAAATAATATATAGTTACTTCAAATGATAAAAGAATAAATATTATTTAAATTATTCTATAATAATTGATTGATATCTTACCAAATCTATTTTTTCCAA
>JAJJLU010003647.1:0-42004 GCA_023807065.1 Isotricha intestinalis
ATGAATAGTTAGTAAAATAATATAATAATTATAAATAGGAAGTAATACAATATAATAATTATGAATAGGAAGTATTATAATATAATAATTATAAATAGGAAGTATTATAATATAATAATTATAAATAGAAAGTAAAATAATATAATAATTATAAATAGTGTGTAAAATAATATAATAATTATAAATAGGATGTAAAATAATATAATAATTATAAATAGAAAGTAAAATAATATAATAATTATAAATAGACAGTAAAATAATATAATAATTATAAATAGTTAGTAAAATAATATAATAATTATAAATAGGAAGTAATACAATATATTAATTATAAATAGGAAGTATTATAATATAATAATTATAAATAGGAAGTATTATAATATAATAATTATAAATAGAAAGTAATATAATATAATAATTATAAATAGAAAGTAAAATAATATAATAATAATAAATAGCAAGTAATATAATATAATAATTATAACTAGTATGTAAAAAAATATAATAAATATAAATAGTTAGTAAAAAAATATAATAATTATAAATAGGCAGTAAAATAATATAATAATTATAAATAGAATGTATAATAATATAATAATTATAAATAGACAGTAAAATAATATAATAATTATAAAAAGACAGTAAAATAATATAATAATTATAAATAGTTAGTAAAATAATATAATAAATATAAATAGTTAGTAAAATAATATAATAATTATAAATAGCAAGTAATATAATATAATAAATATAAATAGAATGTCAAATAATATAATAATTATATATAGGAAGTAAAATAATATAATTATTATAAATAGTTAGTAAAATAATATAATAATTACAAATAGGATGTAAAATACTATAATACTTATAAATAGTCAATAAAATAATATAATCTTTATATTGAAGTATTTAAAATATTGAAATATCTCTCTTTTATTTAAATTAAATTTTATCTATTTCTAAATTTATATTTATTTTTATATATTATTATTATTTAAAATTCATTATAAAAATTTATTTTTCAATCAAATTCAATATTTAATAAATAACATATTGTTATTATTATTTTTAATTTTATACAGAAAACATCAAAATATTTTCATAATAAAATAAATAATTTCAATAATCTTAAAATATTATATAAATCTTTTATATAAAATTAAAATCAATTTTAAAAATCAATTTTAGTTAAATAAAAATAAAATAAAAACTTAATCAATGGAAATTAACATCCTAACATTAATTTAAGACAATATTCAAAATATACTATAGGAAAAATATATAAAGTGAAAATAAAAGAATAAATTTAATAGATTTATGCTCAAATAAACAAAACCTTTTAAAAAAAATTACCAATCAGCAAAAGGATCTTCAGAAGGTGAAATAGAATCAGCATCATCATCATTATCTTCATACGCATTAAAATTACCCCAATCCCCACTACCACTAACTTTAGGAACACAAGGAGCTTTAATTTTTTCTTTTAAAAGAGTATTCCAATCCATATTTTTAAAAACCTATGATTTTTAATATCATTAACACCTCCTTTTAAATTACCATATCTTTTACTTAAATCCTGAACCAAAAGATGTTTAACTTACTTTTTAGAATTTGAATTAAAAGAACTAGGAAATTTAACTTTATCTTTTAAAATCTTTTGATAAATAACCATAGGACCTTCATCATTAAAAGGATCAATATCAGCTAACATTTCATATAGTAAAACTCAAAAAGTCCACCAATCAACTGTTTTACCATGACCTTTATTAAGTAAAATTTCAGGAGTTAAATATTCTGTGTCTCACATAAAGTAAAGTTCTTCCTTCACATATTTTAGCAAAACTAAAATCTGTTAATTTTAAATATCCTTTTATATCAATTAATATTTTTTCTGGTTTTAAATCACGATATATTATATCTTTTGAATTAAATATTCAAACATTGAGACTACTTGAGCTGCATAAAAACTATTTTTTATTATATAATTATTTTATAATTTTTTTTTAAATTTTTTTTTTCTTAAGTTCCTTGATCTAATGGGAATTTAACTACACTTCTTAAATATGTGAAAAGTTCTCCTCCTTTTACTAATTGTAATACTAGGTAAAGATATTTTTCATTTTGACAAAAATCATCAGTGAAAACCTTTAATTTTTTTATATTATTTTTTATTTACTAAAAATGGATGTTTTATTATTGAAAGAATTTTTATTTAATTCATTATGTGTTCTACTTGTTTTAATTTAATTAATTCTATTTTTTTTTAATATTTTTATTGCCCAATATTTTCCTGTTGTTTTATGTTTTGCTAATTTAACTCGTCCAAATGATATTATCTTTTTCAAAAGATAAGGAAGAAAAAAATGAATCTAAAAAAAAGGAAATCACAAAAATAGTTTTATAAAAAATTAGATTCTAAAAAACAAACTAGAAAAAGTAAAGAATAAATATTATTATTTTTTTAAATATCTTAAAAAAAATTAAGAATATTTCATTATTTATAAAATTTTATTTAAAAAAAATGAATCCAAACTATGTAGGAGAAAAGCAAGCAATAGATTTAATAACTGAGTTTAACAAAATAACAGAAATTCATCTAAAACCAAATCAAAAGAAAGATGACCATCCAATAGTAATTCTCCCTGAAACTCATACAGAACAAATAGAATGTATTTCTGTATTTCCAGGAGGAAAATATTTTGTATCAGTAGGAGATGATTATACAATTAAAGTTTTTAATTCAGATGGAACATTATTTACTTCAATAAAAAATGAACATAAAGATGTTATTTCAAGTGTTGTTGTAATGAATGATTTTAAATTTGCTACTTGTTCATGGGATAAATCTATTAAAGTTTGGAAAATGAAAGGAAAAACTTTTATTTGTGAATGTACAAGAACTTTTGAAATTACTGAAGAAACTACAACTGAAGAGAAGGAGACTAAAGAAGTTAAAGTTGATAATGAAAATGTAGAAGAAAATAAAGAAGAAGTTATTCCTTCTATTTTAGATCCTTCAATGAATGATTTTCAACAAATTTTATTTTATGAATTCTGGAAAAAAAATGAAGATAAAAAAAGGAATGACAATGATAATAATAAAAATGATGCTTTCGTAACTGCATCATTAACAAATAGACATGATTATAATCCAATTACTATTTATTCAATAGGATATGATCAATCATCAGGAATCAATTCTTATGGAAATGTAAAATTTCCAAAAGTTTCAACAATAGATGAAGTAGAAAAAAATGAGCACACTCATGATGATAAAATTCAAAGTATTTTTCAATTAGATGAAGAAAGATTAATTTCTTCTGGTTTAGATAAAAAATTAAAAATTTGGTATATAATGAATAATCCACCTAGTTTTGTTAGAGTAGAAAATAATGAATTTAAAGTTGATGTTATTGAAGATGTTGAACCTGCTTATTATCAAGGTGCTATTGGAAAAATTGATAAAGATAGAATTGTTGTTGGAAGTGATAATAAAATTCAAATTATTAATGTTACTTCTAAAAATAAAACTAATAAATTTGTTAATGAGCCTTGTTATAATATGCTTTTATTAAAAAATAATTTACTTCTTGTCACTGATAATACTGATTCAATTAAATTATATAGTACTGAAAATTTAACTAAAATTGAAGATATTAAACCTTTGAAAAGTGAAGAAGATGATGAAAAAAAAGATGATAAAAAAGATGATAAAGAAAATTATGAAGGATATCAATGTATTGTTCAATTGAAAGATGGTTCTATTATTACTTCTAATCATGGAACAATTAAAATTTGGAGTTTTTAAATAATTTTTGTTTTAAATTTATTTCCAGAAATTCAAAATGATTTTTATGTGTATTATAATATTTTTTTCGAATTTCCTATTTCCTAATTTACATTTATTTAAATAAATTCAATCTAATTAAATTAGTGAATTTGACAATACTTTCAGAAATAGCTTTCCCTAATTATATAATACTTTTTTTATTAATTAAATTCATTGATATCTTTATTTATATTTCCTAAGACATACTAATATATTATTAAAAGAAAATAAAATTATAAATTAATGAAATAATTAAATAAACATCAATTTAAAGAGTTATGATATTAAAATATATTATCTTTTTAATATAGTTTTTTTGTAAATATAATAATATAATTTAAATAATTGTTCAAAAACATTAGATTTACATGATTTATAAATTCTAAAATATTATAAAATCATTACTTCTTTTTTGGTACTTCTTTTTTTCGTATAATTTTAATTTTCTTTTAAAATCAAATTAATATAATTTTTCTTTATTAATTTTAATTTTTATAATAAATAATTAATACATATTACTAGAAATATTATATGAATAAAATTGTGAACAAATAATTTTTTTAAGGATTTTATTCGATGGGAGTTTTTTACTTAAAACAATTTTATTTATTTTTTTTTATTTAAGTTTTTAAATTTGAAAAAAATATTTATTTATATTATTGTATTTTTTTATTGCTGTTGAGTAACATTTTCTGATTTTTCTTCTTCTTGTAAAATGATATTAGGATATTTTTGGAAAATAGAATTATTAGGATTATCTAATTTATATTCAGGATTTAATTCAGGATGAAAAGAATATAATTTTTTTTCTTTTTCTTCTAATTGTTTTAAATGTTCTTCTTTAATTTGTCTATCAAAATATAATTTTTCATAAATATTCTGGAAATCATTTTTAATATCTTTACTTTTTTTATTAATCAAAGGATGAAAAGTTTCATTTTTATTTTTTTCATTAAAGTCTTTAACATTTTTTTTTTTTACTTTTTTAATTATATTTTCTTTATAATCTGAATAATTATTTATTGTTTCAGGATTATTAAATTCTAAATTTTTTTGTTTTCTTTTTTTTAAAGCTCTATCAGAAATTAAATTAGTTTTGGGAAAATAATTAAATCCTTTTATTTTTTCTTCTTCTAAAAGTTTATTTTGTAAAAATTGAATTTTTTCTTCTTTTTCTTTCTTGAATTTTTTTCCTTTATCATATAATATATCACCATAATTTATTTTTTTTTTGTTTTTTGAATTTTTATCTTCTTTTATTTTTTTATTTTCTTCAAAATTATTGCTTTTTATATTTAAAAATATTTTTTCAAATCTTTTATCATATTCTTCTTTATTAAATTTATTTCTTTTTGAAAAAATTTTATCTTCTGATTTTTCAAAAGAAGAAAGATTTAAAAGTTTAGAATTATATTTTTTGTTAAAAGATTTATTCATTTTATTATTATTTTTTCTATTTGATAAATTAAAATTAATGTTTGAAAGATTTCTTGGAGTTTTAGAAACAATAATTTGAAAAGGAAATAAATAATTTCTATTTCTTCTATTATTTACTGATAAACTTCTTTTACTAAAACTTCTAAAGGAATTATTTGATTTATTATTATTTTTATTTTTTTCTTTTATTGAATTATATTTTTTATTAAATTGATTTTTTAAATCTTTTAATTTTTTGTAATCAAATTTTTTAAATAAACAATATTCATAGATGTCTTTGTCTGGATTTTTTATATCCTTTATTTTTATTAATTCTTTATTTCCAGAAGAATCTATCACTTCCAATTCTGCCATATTATTTTTTATTATATTTTTCATAATTATTAAAGAAAAAGAATTAAAAAAAATTAATCAATTACAAAATAATAAACAAAAAATAAATTATATTATTTTTGAATATATTTTGAATTATACATTTTTCTTTATTTTTAAATATTGGTTGAGATTTAAATCAGCATTTAAATGAATAAACGTAAAATAAATTTAAATTTTTAAAAGTACAATTTAATTTATATCTTCTTCGTCTTTAATTACTTGGTTTCATTGATTTTAAAATTAATATATTTTTCATAAATCACTTCTGATAACAAAAATATTTTTTTCCTTCTTCATTTTTAAATTCAAATAATTCAAATGATAATTGTTTTTGAGGTGAAATATTCATTTAATGATTAATATAACTTAATTTAATTTTTGTTTGAATATTCATTATTCTTATTAATAAATTAAATTTAAAAGATTAAACAATTTCATTTAAAAAATTATATTTATTTTATCTCTAAAAAATAAATTAAAATATAATCTTTAAATTATTTTCCTATTATTTTAAAACAAAATTTATTTATTATATCTTTAGATTATTTTTATACTAGTTTTATTAATATATTAGGTAATTTATAGTAAATAAAAATTTTAATTTTAAATAATTATTTTGAATTAATTTTTTTTTTAAAAAAATAATTTTTTTTATTTTTCAAAACAAAAAATAATAAAGAAAAGCAAAATTATTTAAAAATGTCAGAAGTATTCATAAATTCTATTCTTCAAATATCAGTCCCATCATTTTCAGAAAAATTTATAAATCAGAAAAAAGCAACAACATATTTAATATCAGTTACAAATTTATATTCAAATAAAAAATGGACAATGGAAAAAGAATATGAAGAATTTGTAGAATTTCAAAAGAATATTTCATCAATTCTTCCAGACCCTCCATTAATAGAAGGTCAATCAGTCTTTAAAGTTACTGCATTTGATGCTTTACAGAAAAGGCAAAAAATATTAGAAAAGTTTTTACAAAAATGTTGCGTTAGAAAAGATATAATGTCGAATGATTATTTTAAAGAATTTATGGATTTAGAAAATCAAGCTCCTGAAATTTGTTCTTTAAAGCCACAAAAATTAAGCGAATTTTCAAATGTTTCTTCATTAGGAGTTCAAAATTTCTTATATTTAAAAGAAGAAAATATATTTTTTCTAATTTGTTCTGATATGGAACTTTCATCAAGAGTAGATGCATATATAACAAATGTAACTTTACCCTGGGAAACAAAAAGTGAAAGTCATATTTCAATTGGATCATTTATAATATATAGAACAAATTTTGATATGAATAAAGGATTAAAATTTAAGAAAATTTACGCTCAAAGTTATCCTCAACAAACTGGATGTTTAAATTATGATTATGAATCAAATAATATTAATATTGGTTTAGATAATGGAAGAATTATTTTTTATAAAGTTAATCCAGATTCTAATTTCAGTCAATTTGAACCTTATATTGATTTTAATCCTCATAAAAAAAGAGTCACTGGAATTGCATATGATGCTAAAACAGGATATATTTATTCTTGTTCTTTAGATAAAAAATTTTATGTGACTGAAATAGGATATTTAGATAATCCTAGTGAAATAATTGATGGACCTTCTGGATTTTCTAATTTATTTTATGATAGAAAGAATCAAAGAATTTTTCTAACTAATGAAAATGGAATGATATATATTTATGATACACAAAATTTTCCTCCTACTTTATTAAACAATATTCAATGTTCTTCAGAAGAATGTATAAGAGGTTTTGATATTAATTTTATTAAAAATTATATGTTTACTACTCATGTTGATGGTCAAATTACTATAATAGAATTAAATTTACCTGGAAAGGAAAAATTAATTAAGGAAATTTCTTATTTTGGAGTTCAAACTAAATTAGAATGTGTTATTTATATAAGAGAAGAAAATCAATTAATTACAGGTGATGATATTGGAAGAATTTTAATTTGGAATTTAAAAACTGGAAAAGTTATTTATGCTTGGAAAGCTCATGAAAATTCTATTACTAAAATGGATTATAATAATGATAATAAAATATTAATTACTGGTAGTAAAGATAAATTAATTAAATGTTGGAAAATTCCTGATAAATGGTTTAAAGATGATATAAGGAAATTTGAAGAAAATGAAATTAAAAATATGAATGATACAATGGCAATGCTTAAATTACAAAAAAATTTAAAAGAAGATGAAGATTATAATTCTGATGAAGATAGTTTAAATGGATGGGATTTTAAACCTGATTTAGAAGAATATTAAATTATTTAAATTATTTAAAAATTATTTATTTAATAAGTTATTTTATATTTTGACTTTAGATAATTTATTTTTTTATTTTTATTTAAATTTCATAATATTAATTTAATATGGCTTTACTTTTATTACAAAATCCTTTTTATTCAAGAACTCAAAATAAATTATCTTTATCTGAAAATTTTTTTAAGCATAGATCAATTTCTCTTCTTCCAAGAAAAGAAAAAGAAACTTTAATATTCTATGAGAAAAAATATAATTCAAGTAATAATTCAAGTATAATTCAAGAACCAAATAAATTTCGTAATTATAATATTTATACTCATAAAACTAAATTAAGATCAAATATTGATGAAAGTGTTTTACCTATTGTTTCTATTGATTTAGATGATAGTTCTACTTTGAAAAAAGAAGAAATTGCTAATTTTAATAATAAATTAAGTGATTTATCTATTGAAAAAATTAAATTGTTAAAATTAACTTATATTAAAGAATTAACGAATTTAAGAAATTGTATTGATAAAACTTTGGAAAAATTAAATAAAGAAAAATAAATTTTATAATAGATTAAAATTATAAATATTTATTTAATTATTATAAAATAAAAAAAATTAAATATATATTTAAAGATTGAAACAATTTTTTAATAAATAGAAAAGTTTAATTGAAAAGAATTTTAATATAAATTTTTTTAATGAAAATAAAAAGTTAATAAAAAAAAAAAAATAAACAATTAATATAAATATCTATAACCGTAAAGAACAAATAAAAATAAAAAATGGATAACTTTGATCAAGATGACACATATAGTCAAGATAATTTATATGTTGAAATAAAAACAGAAATGGATGAATTTATTCATGTTTTAGGAACACTTCCAGCATTAGAAGAATTTAAGCAACAAGTAGAAATAATGTTTCAAGCCTTAGACTCTCAATATTCAGGAGTAAATTTTATTCAAAGACAACTTTTAGATATAAAAACAAAATTAAAAACAAATGTAAAAAACAAAACAGAAGTGACTAAAAATATAGAAGATGATTTAGAAAGATATGAATCATTAAAAAAAGAAGTAGAAAATTATAATTTAAAAATAGATCAAGTTAAATTTGATGAAGAAGAAAAAGAAAAAAAATTAGCAGATCAAAAAATAGAAATTGCAAAGTTAAGTCAAAAAAAAGATGAAGAATCATTAGCAAATTTTTCTCCTGCGGATATAGCAAAAAAACAAGATTTAATAAATCAAAGTGAAGCATTAGAAATGGATTATAAAGATCATTTTGATAGAAAACAACAATATTTTGAGAAAACAAAGGAAATAACAAATGAGAAAAATCAATTAGAAATTTTAGGAGAACAAAAAAGAAAAAATGTTTTAGATTTAGAAAAGAAAAAATTAGAATTAGAAAAACAAATTTTAGATGCAAAAAGTAGCAAAGATAAAAATGATGCTGAATTTAAAAGATTAAAAGAAGAAAGTGCAAATAAAGAACAAAAAATTGAAGAATTAACAAAAGAATCTGAACAATTACAAAAAGAATCAAAAAATTTAACTATGAAAAAAGAAGAAAAAGAATCTAATCAAAAAGACATTAAAACAGAAATATTAATATTACAAAGTAAAAAAATTCCTCAATTAAATCATGAAAAAATAGAAAACGAAGAAAAAAAGAAAAAATTATTAGAAACAAATAAAGATTTATCAGAAGAATTAGATTCAAAAAATAAAGAAATTAAAGATATAAATAAAGAAACTTGGGGAATAAGAAAAAAAGCAAATGAATATGAAAAGAAAGTAAAACAATATGAACATTTATTAAAAGAAATAGAAGAAAAAATGAAGAATTCAAGAGAAGAAGGATTAAAGTTAGAAGATGAAATGAGAAAACAAGAAAATTTATTTTTACAAAAAAAAGGTGATTTAACAAAACAACAAAAAACTGATGCTTCTGTAAATCAAAAATTAGAAAAATTAGGAGAACAAGTTTATGAAATAAAAAATCAAATTGTAGCATTAAATTCATCAAATAGAAGAATGGAATTAAAAATTAGAGGAATGAAAAATGAAACATTAGAATTAGATAAAGAACAAACAAATGCTGAAAAAGAAAAAAACTTATGTGCTAAATTAGCTTCTGATGCAAATATGGATCATACTCAAAGTTTAGAAAAATTAAAAAAATTAAATGAAGCTATTGCTGAATTAAAACAAAAAAATATTGATTCTGAAGCAAAATTAAAACAACAAAAAAAAATATATGATGCTTTAAAAGCAGATTCAAAAAAATTTGAAAAAAAATTTATGGAAGCTCAAAATGAAATTCAAGAATTAGAAGAAGATAAAATAAAAAAAGAAGCAAAATATAATGCTTTAAAAAAAGATTTAATAGGTAAACAAGATGTTTTAAAAAAATCAGAAACAAAATTAGAAGAATATCAAGATGCAGTTGAAAAGCATTTAAAAGAAAGAGATGATTTAAAAACTGAATGTGCTAATTTTAAAGAAAATATTGAAAAATATGTTGATAATATTAATAATTTACAAAAAATGATTTCTCAAGCTGAACAGGATTTACAAAATCAAAAAAAAGAAATGAATGTTGTTTTAAGTGAAAGAGATTTTTTAAGTGAACAATTAATTGAAAGAAATGAAGAAATTAAAGGTTTATATGAAAAAATTAAAAGTTTACAACAAGAAGAAGTTAAAATGCATAAACAATATGAAAAATTATTACTTGAAATTGAAGGAAATAGATCAACAAGAGATTATTTGATTGAAGAATATGAAAAAACTGAAAATATTATTAAAAATATTTTTGATTTAAAAGTAGTTAAAATTAAATTAGAAAAAGAAGTATTAATAGCAAAAAATAAAGTAAGAAGTTTAGAAGATGAGACAAAAAAACATTTAAATATTCATAGATGGACAAAATTAGAATATTCAGATCCTGAAAAATTTGAATTAATTCAACAAATAAATTCTCTTCAAAGAAGATTAAATGCAAAAACCGAAGAAGTGAGTAAAAAAGAAGATTTAATTCAAGAAAAAGAGAAATTATATATTAAATTAAAACATATTGTTGCAAGACAAAGTGGAATGGATATGGAAGAACCTTTATCAAAATTTAAAGCAAAAATAAAAGAAGAAGGACAAAGATTAAAAAAATTAAAAGAAGAAATTAAAAGTCATCAATTAGAAATTAGAAATTATGAATATGAAATTAAAAGGATTGTTAATAATACTGATAAATTAAAACAAGCTTGGTTTAAAAGATTAGATGAACAAGGTTTTAATCCTAATTTAATTAATGAAGATGAAGATGAAGAATATGATGAAAATGATGAAGAAAATAATAATTATAATGATGGAGAATATGATGATGGGTATGATGATGGTAATGATGGTAATGATAATTATGATGGTGATTATGATCAAGATAATTATCAAAATGGAAATAATAATGTTCAAGGAAGAAAATTTAATTCTGCTTAATTTTTTTTTTCTTTTTTTTCATATCTGGGAAATTTATTCTTCTTTAAATAAGTAATAATAAGATTATATTTTATATATATATATTAATATTTAAATCACATATCATTAAGTATTTTCTTTTTTTTATTAGATTTTTTTAATTTGTTTTCTATTTGGTTTGTAATTTTCAATTTTTCATTTTTTTTCTTTTTAATAATTCCAATTTTGTTAAATAAAAAATTTCTGAATTTTTCATAAGTTTATTTTTAAAGTTTTTGTGCTATATTTTTATTAATATTCTTTATAATAAAAAAATTGCAAAAAATAATTGAAATATTTATCTTAACTTCATATAATATAAAATTAATTGATATAAAATATGTATTTAACAAATCTTATTTATTTATTTATTAAAATAAAATTTTAAAATTTATATCTGAATTAATTTTCCAGATAATAATAGTTAAACTACCTTTCCATTTTTATTTTTATATACATACAAATTATTGTTTTCTTTACCTTTCATAATATTATGATTAATATTCGGAGTTTTAATTTGATGAACAATCATATATAAATTTTTTGCTGTTTCATTTGTTAATTTATATGAATCGAATGTTTTTAAAAAATTTATTCCATTTTTAACAGCTTCTCTTAATTTTTCAATTTTTTCATTTTTAATATCATATTTCTTAGTTATTTTTTGAGTTACACTTATTGGATTATCATCTTCAAATAAACAATAATTGATATCTTCATTTTCATTTAATTTAATTTTTAAATTAAGATATTGAATATTTTTTTTAGTAACTTTATAATTTATTTTTGGAGGGTAATTAAGAATATCAGACATTAATATATATTTTTTTTCTTGTTTATTTACATTTTTTTCAAATGGATTTTTATTTATATTATTAAATCCATTTTTTTTTTCATTGTAATTGAAATTGGTCTTATGAAGAATATTATTTAAATTATTATTTATTGAAAAGTTTAATCCAATAATTTCATTATTTATAATTGTATTTATATTATTATTTATATAACAACTTTGATTAAAAATAGGATGATTAAAAAAATTAATATTACAATCTAATTCAGTATTTGGATTATTTAAATTATTCGAATAATTATAATAAATTTGATTATTATCAAAAATTAAATTATCATTAAAAAATACTTTATCTTTATTAATTAATTTAGAAATATCTTTATTTTCATTACTTTGAATAAACTCATTTTTAAAAGAATTACTAATTTGTTTATCATTATTTTTATAATCAATGAAATTAAACATATTTTCTTTTTTCCTTAAACTAAGAGCTCTCATATTACTTTGTAAATCCCCTATGTTATAATATGGAACATTCATATAATTTATTTCATTCAATTCTTCATTTGATTTATTTACATCATTTAATTCGTTTCTATTTATCATAGGAGAATTTATATTATGATAATTAACATTTAAACTTTCTTCTTCTTTAAGATTTCCTTTTTTCAAAAAACTATTATTTTCTATTTCATTGTCTTTTTCATTTAAAAAATCTTTTGAATAATTATCATTTAATTGATTTTTATTTCTTTCAAATTTGTTTTTTTGAGAAATTTTATATATTTTATTCGTTGATTTCTTTTTTTGATTTTCATTCTTAATTTTTTTCTTCTTCTTTTTATTAATTTGATTCTTCTTATCAAGATTTTTCTTCTTTTCATTTTTTAAACTTGATTCATTTTTATTTTTTAAATTAGATTCGTTTTCTGTAGATGAATAATTTACATTATCTTGAAATTTTGGAAATAAAGATATTTGATATGATTTAAAGTGATTCTTAATTTTCATATTTTCATATTCAGTGTTATCTACTTTTTTAATATTATCTTCTGAATCCATCATGAGAAAAAGTATTATTTTTTAAAACAAATAAAATTTTTTTATGATGTATTTTGATTTTTACCTTGAAAAAAATAATTCTTAATTGTTTATTACATTGAAATAATAAATTTTATATTATCAAAATATGTGGTTCATTCAAATTTTTTTTTCAGATTTTTTTTTAAACAAAATTATTTAAATAATGTTTACTTCACGAATTTCCTTCGTTAAAGACAAAAGAAGAGAAATTGTAAAAATGGGATTTTTAGAAATTTTTTTTTAAAAAAATATTTTTTAATTTTTATATATACTCTTTTAACCATTTTAATTAAGTTTTAATCATCTTTCAATGAAATATATTTTTGAAAAAATAAATACGGTAAATTATTTATTTTACCATTTTACAAAAAGTTTTTTTCTCAAAAGATATAATATTTAATTAGATTAATTTATGTGATTAAATTTTATTAATTTTATTTTATGAAAAATAATGAAAAAAATCATATGGTTTCATTTTAATTAAAAATAATAGCAAAAATTAAAATTTTTTCAAAAAAATAATATAAATAAAAATATTAAAAAATAAATTATTTAATAAATTAGAAGGGGATATAGTTATAGAGAATATATATTTAATTTTTATAAAATACATAATATTGTATTCTTTTTAAGTATTAAAAACTTTTTTATTGGTATTTCATAAGTTTAATAAATTGAAATTTAAAAATAGGAAAAACAAATTTGAAATATTTGTAAAATATTATACAAAAGTGGAATAATATCATATGATATATTTAAAATTTTAAAAAATATGAATTAGATAAACTTACTTTTAAAAAGAAAGAAAACATTATATAATAAAGAACAATAAGAAGAACAAAATAAAGGAATTTATATAATAGTATATTTTGAGTTGAAAAAATTTGATGAATCCCTTAAAAATAAATTTTCATTTAAAATGGAATTTAACATAAATTGAAGAAACAAAAGGAGGTTTTAATTCAATTTTTAGATTAACTTAAAAAATTTTAAAAAAATAGATAATAAATATGATTATATGAAAGAGTAGTTAATTAAGAATTTTTTAAAACTAAAATTTAAACTATAAAATAAAGTAATTACCTGATAAAATTGGAAAAATTGGAATGAGTTTTGTTAATGTGTCTTATGTTACTTTAGAAAAATAAAATTTTAAATTTTTAAAAAAAATATAAAAAACATCGAATTTTATTTCTTTAATGCTCTTTTTATGGAATTTAAAAGGATTAGATAAAACAAACTAAAATGATAAATAAAAGAGTTGATAATAAAAACATTAAAATTCTTGAAGATATATTTATATATAATATTAAAGGAATTAACTGATTAAACCAAGAAGATTCTTTTTTGCTTTTAATTGTAGATAAAAAAATGAATCGCTTGTTTAACAATTATTTTTAATCAATAATTTAAAATAATGAAAATAGAAAAAAAGATAATGATTTATTTAATATATATAATAAAAAAAATTTGACTTCTTCTGGAGTTAAAATTACTCCTTGTATCAAAGAAAAGAATATTGTTTTATTAAAAAGTTGAAAAATATTTTAACATTTTTGAAAACACAATAATATAATATAAATATTTTTTTTATTTTATATTATTTTATATTATTTTACATAATAAAAAGTTAAATTATCCTACTTTTATCTAGTCCTAAAGATTATACAATGAAACTCTAACTATTATATATATATTTTTCAAAATTAAAAAGATAGTAATTTTAATTGTTTTGATAAATAAAATTTTTATTTTATATATACACTTTATTTTATTTTGTTAATCTTCAAATTCATATTCTTTGCAAAGATATTGAATAATTTGGGAGAAATCAAATCTTTCAGATTCCTTTTCTTTAAGCATATAATTAATTAAAGTTTCAAATTTTAAAGAATAAAAATTATCATTATCAAGTGTATTTAAAGGATACTTAAAATAATCTTTGATTAATGACTTAACATCACAATTAGATTTTCGTGAAATAAAATCTTTAAAAATATTATTTAATTCATTAGTTCTTGTCATAGTATAAATAATACATAAACCAAGAGAATAAACATCATTTTTAATTAAATTTATTTTTTTATATTTCTCTTTATTTGTATACAAATGATATAATTGAGGACTAATAAAATTATTATCGTTAGGTATAATATTAGGGTCTTTAATAGATTTAATATATTCAAAATCACTTAATTTATAAAAATGGTTTTTAAATACAATAATATTTTTAGGATTTATATTAAAATGACACAAGTTTTTTTTTTGAAGAATTTGTAATGTAGTACTAATTTGATAAATTATATTAATTAAATCTTCTTCAGAATAAAATTTCTTCATTTTTTTCATTGTAGCAATTTCACTATTCCAACAATTAATTCCTAATTCTTCAAGAACACTAAATTCTTCATTACTATAATTAATACTATTAATTTTAGTAACATTTGTATTATTCATTAATTCATATTGTAATTTATAAGAATATAATAAATTATCTAAATCACTTTTTTGTGTTAATACTTTTTTTTTCATTGCATAAAATTGATTATTATCACTTTTAACACAAAAAATTTTACTTTTTTTCCCTTCTCCAATTTGAGAAATTATCATATAATCATTTGGTTCAAAATAAGGAATAATATCATTTGAAATTATTTTTTTTTGTTTTTCTTCATCATTGAAAGAATTTTTTTTTTCTATTTCTTCTTCATTATTACTTTCTCTTTTATTAATAATATTTTTAGGTTCATCAAATTCATCTTCAGAAGAACTACAATAATTATCTAATTCTTCTTTTTTTATTTTTTTGGTTTTTATTACTAAAGAACGAGAAAATTTCCTTTTATCTTTATTTAAATTATTAATTATATTTTGATCAATATCTGAATTATGGTTTCTAAAATGAAAACTTTTTTTTTGTTTAGGAACAAAAAAAATATTATTATTAGTATTATTATCGATTTCATTATAAGAATCTTTATTAATATTTTCAGTATTAGTAGTATTAGCATTACTAATACCAGAAATTAATTTTTTTTCAGGAGAATAAACTAAACTTTTAGTAGAACTATAAAATTTTTTTTTCTCATTTTTCTCAGTTTGACATAAATTAAAACTACTTAAAGTATTTCTTGGAGTTTTTAATTTAATTTCACTGCTTTTAATATTAAAACTTATTTTCTTGTTAATTTTTGGAGTAGAAGAAATAGAAAATTCTTTAAATTTATCTTCTAAATTTTCCTCATTTCCCTTAATTTTTTTTCCACATTCAGGACATTCAAAAATAAATTTATCAAATTTATTCATTGCTCTACATTTAGAACAAATAATCATTTCACAATTATTTAATTGAGTGACATATAATTTACCACTACAATTTTTTTTATGAGTAATATTTTCTGGATTATGACCACATTGAAGTCTTTTTGGCACAGCAGAAATTTTTTCAAGAAGTCCTTTTTTAATAGCATTAGCATAAGGTTTAAAAATATAAGGATTATATATTTTAGCATTAGAATAAAATTTCTGATTACATTTAATACAATTCCATTCTATATTTTCTGCTTCATCACTAAAATGACAATTTAAACATATTAATTTATCATTTTGAATATCAATATATAAAGTATGATTACATTTTGGACATAACATTTGTTGATTTATTATTATATTACAATGATATTTTTCCCATGTTGCTGGTTGAAAATTATTATTTGCATTTTCATTAAAAGATAATATTCTTGTATAATATGGAATTTTGCAAAAATTACATAATAATTTTATATAATTTCCTTTATATGCTTTTAAACAATTTGTACATATTATTGCATCAATATTTTTATATTCTGATAAGGAATTTCTCCTTTTTATATTTTTTATTTCGTTTATTCCTGTTGAAAATTCAGTTAAAACTGTTACAAAATTATTTTTCTCATTACACATATGTATTGGAATGTCTTTTTGATATATACAATGCTTTAAAAAAGAAAAATTTTGACCATTTCCTATAAAATCTTTACCTTTGTATTTTAATACTTTTGTTAATTTTTCTTTATCCATCTTTAATTTTACATAAAATTCTCTCTCTTTTTTTTTTATTATTTGAATTAATGTTGAATTTTTCATTGCATCACTTGAAAAATTATCTTCAATAACAAATTTAGAATTAAATAATAAATTATCCATAAATTCTTTATCTGATTTTATTAAGATGTCTTCAAAAAGTTCATTAAATTCTTCTTCAAAATATTTTGTTATTTGTACTTCTAAATTATTTGGATTTTCTAATAATAATAAAAAATTATTATATTTTTTAAGAGATGGATTCATATTGTTTAATAATTTTAAAATATTTATTAAATTAAAAACTTAATAAACTTAATGAATGATGTTAAATAAAAAAATTTAAATTAATTAATTATTCTTTAATTATATATAATTATTTAATGTAGTCCAAATACTAATAGAATCAGTTAAAGTAGGATAAATTTCTTCAGAAAATTGTTTTAGATTATCAATAAATTTTTCACAATTTAAGTTAATTATTCTATTTAATTCATCTTCAATCATTTGATTACTATAACTTAATTGTTTATGTAAATTTTCTAAATGTAAAGTTTCTTTTGTACAAATATTTTCCATTGCATAATTTTTATCTTTTAATAATCTTTCTTCATCAATTGGATCATAACTTCTTTGAATTTCCCATTTATTTATATCTTTTAATAAATATAATTTTTCCTTTTTTTCCATTAATTTATTTCTTTCTAATATATATATTGATTTCTTTATATTTCTATTTACAATTAAATCTCCAAATATTAAATTTTCCATTTTTTGATATTTGAAAAAATCCTTTATTCTACTTTTTATTATTTCATTTTGATTAAATAAATTTCTTTTCCAATTTTTAATAAAAATTGAAAGTTCTTCAAAGCTTTTTACAATTTCATCTTTCATACAAATTTTTTGATTTAATTTAGTTAAAAGTTCAAAGTCTTTTTCAATTGCATTTAAATTTTTACAAGCAGCAGAAATATTAACATAAAAATTTTTCAAATTATAATTAATCTTATTATAGATTTGGCTTTGTAATTGAAAATAACAATAAAGAGTTTTAAAATAAGTATCATAATCAACAGATTCATTATCATAAAGCAATAATTTTCCATTTAAAGTTCTAATATCTTCAACATATTGAGAAGGATTAAAAGAAATCATTTCGTTAATTTTATTATCATATTTATTTCTATCTTCAAAAGATAAAAAAGCAATAATTACTTCTGAAGTTTTTAAAGTTTCATTAATCATAATATTATCTATAAATAATTGTAGAAAATACATTCTTTTTTGAATGTAATCTTGATCAAATCTTCTATTACCTAATTTTTTTCCTGGAAGAGGAGGAATTAAAATATTCGGAAAATGCTTTATTAATATTTGTCTTAAAATATCAAAATCTGAATATCTTCTATAAACTAACCATTTCATTTCTTCTGTTATTATTTCATATGTTATATATGATTTTTCCCATATATTTTTACTTGACAATTTTGGGTTTTTTATTTTTACTTTTATTAATTTATCGTTTAATTTTGTTTTAACTAATTTTTTACAATTTATTTCTTTAGAATATATATTTTTACTATATTTATTTTTTGGAAAGGTAATATTCATATTTGAGTTAATTATATTGTCTGCTGTTATTTCCTTATTTAAATTTTGAGAGTCTAATATCTTTATTTGAGATTCATTTAAATTTTTAATTGATATTGTATTTTCTTTTTCTTCTTTTTGGTTATTTGAATTCAAAGAATGTATAAAATTAGATATTTGAATATTTAATTCCAATAATGACCAATTTTGTATATCATTTCCATTTTCTTTTTGCTCTGATAGATATTTTAAAAATTGTTCTTTATTATAATTATTATTTTCTATTTCTTCTTTAATTATTTCTTCTTTTAATTTTAATTGATTATTACTATTTATTTGAACATTTTTATTCATTTTTCAAATATATATATTCCATTTAGAATCAAAATTTAATATTATTAATATATATATTTCTGTTATTAAAAATTAATATATCATTTTACCAAAATTTTTTATATTAGGAATAAGGGATTTCAAATCAAAACTTGACAAAAAGTCTTGTTATATATAATTAAAATTGTCAATAAATAGAAAATATAATTCTTAAAAAATTTAATTAAATTTTTGTCAAAAACTTTTAATTTATTTTTCTTATTTTTAAAAAAAAATGAAAAAGATAAATCAATATTGTTCTTTAATGAATAAAATAAAAACAAATAATAATAAAAAATCTAAATTAAATAATAACGATTTAAGTACAAAACTAAATAAGACAAATATTTATAATTATAAAAAAAAAAATCCAAAATATTTACATTTAGAAATAAAAAATACATCAAAACAAAAAATATTATCAAATTCAAGATATAATACAGAATATAAAAACCAAACATCAAAGTTAAAAAATAATGAAGAAGAAGTATTAATTAATTCATACGAAAAATGTATAATATCATTATTTGGAACATTAAAAAATATAGTAGAAAAATCTCAATATGAGAATTTAAAATCAAAATTTCAAGAATATTTTGAAAAATATTTAAAAAATAACAACGAAAAAACATCATCTTCTTTTATAAATAATTCAAATTCAATTAAAAAAATAATAGATGAAACTATAAAAAAATGTAAAAACATTAATAATTCAAATAATATATTATTAAATATAACTCCATCAATAAAAATAAATAAATTAACACATAAATCATTATATTCTCTTTCTCTTTATGGAAGAAGAATAATAACTCAATCACCAAATAAATTTAATCAAAATTCAAATAATAGTATTGTTAAAAATTATAATAAAGTTTCAAATAAAAATTCAAAATCAACTCAAAATGGTTCTAGTTATTTATCAGGAAATAAAACTTCTAATTCTAGACAAAATTTAAGTAAAGAATTATCTTTTCCTATTTGGAATAATACTTTTCAAAAAAATAAACATAATAATATCATAACTAATATTATTAATGAAGATAATTGTAATTTAATTGAAGAAATTAATAATGTTAATAAAACTGTTGATGATTCTATTGCTAATAATGATTTATTAAATAAAATTAAAAATAATTTGGATGATAATTTAAAAGGAATTTTCGCTTTTTCTTATCAAGATTTTTTAAATAAATCAAGTGATAGATTAGATAAAAATAATAATTAAAAAAAATGATATTTTTTAATTTAAAAAAATGAATTAAAAATATAATAATATTATTAAAAAAATATTTTCAAAAAAAAAAATAAAAAATTGAAATTTAAAAAATTAATAAAAAAATGGTAAAAGTAGAAAAAGTTTTACAATGTGATATATGTCATAACAATTTTGACATGAATACTCATAGACCTTTAGTAGCAAAATGTGGTCATACATTTTGTAAACATTGTATTTTATGCAAAAACAAAAATATAATATGTAGTTCTTGTCCAATAGATAATATACAATATGTTTTAAATATAGAATCATGTATTCCAAATATTAAATTAGAAGAAGTAATAAAAATTATATTTAATATTGATTCACCTAAATTAGAACAAAAACAAATTGTTTATTCAAAACCTGAAATTTTAAGAAATAAAGCAACTTCAAAAACTAAAAAATTGAGTATTAATGAAGAAAGTTTTCAAGAAAAAGTTATTTCATTAGATAAAAATAAAATGAAAATTTCTAATCAAAATAAATTTTCCACTGAATATAAATTTGTCCATACTGAACCAATGTTATTTACTAACTCAAATACTAATTTATTAACTAATAAAATATGTTTTGATGATGAGAAAATTAATAATGATAATATTAACGAAACTTTAGATGCAATTCCAATAAATGAAGAAAAAAGTATTTTAAATGTTTCTTTTAAAGATGAAATGAATTCTCTTTTTAGAAAAAATTATGATAAAAAAAATTCATCAAGATTATCAAAAAATCTTCAATCCAAAGATACTTTAAAAGATGATATTAATAATGATATGAATGATTCTTTAGATAAAATTTCTAAAATTGATGATGAATTTTTAACTATTAATAATACTAATAATGATGATATTTCTTTACTTTCTAATAAAAATTTAGTTAATGCTTTACAGACTAAAATAATTTCAAATGATAATGATAATAATAATTATTGTAAGGAAAAATTGGATAAATATAAAAAATATACTAAAAATATTAATTTAAATGTAATAAAAAGAAATAATTCTTCTAAAGATAATATTAAGAAAATATCATGTAATAGTGATAGAGATACTGATGCAAATAGTAATGGAATAAAAGAAAAAATAGATAATTCACCTAATAATAAACTTCAAAACATTAAAATTTCATTAATAAATAATAATGAAAATTTAAAAATAGAATCAAATTATAAAACAATTGATGATAATAATAATGATAAAATAGGAATAAATATATTTAAATCACAACAAATTATTAAAGAGAAGGAAAAAATAGATAATAATGAAGATAATGTAAAACAAATATTTATTTCAAATCAAAAGTTAAATCCAACTTCAACATTATATAAACATCATTTAGTTACTTCTCAATCAACAAAAACAGGAAACACATTATTACGTTCATATACATCAAATCCAAATTTACCTTTAAATAATAATAATTTAAATACATATAGTACTAATACTTTAAATCTTAAAAAAGCATTTCCAATAGAAAATATAGATGAAGAATATAATGATGATGAAATAATAGAAAATAATAATGATACAACTGAAATAAATATGAATAATAATAATATTATAGATAATAAAATAACAAATAAAAATATAATAACAGCAATAAAGTCAAAACCAAGATTAGAAAATGTTTCAAGAAAAAATAGTGATGAATATGAAATAAAAGATACAAATAAAATAATTCTTCAAAAATATGTTCATACTCCAAAAGATGGGAAAATAATAGGAATAAGATTTCCAAATCAAATAAAAATAAAACCAAATTCAAAAGAAGAAATAATTCAAAAATTAAAAAACGAAATATTATATTTTTTAGGATTTAATGGAACACCCCTTTCAAAAAGGAAAATAGAGAAAACACTTTTATATCAAAAATATGTAGAATATATAAACAATTCATTAAACAAGAAAATATTCGAAGAAAATTACATAAATATTCAAATAAAAGTATTTCCCAATAATGATATTTTCATAGGATATATAAATGAAAATAATTTACCAAAGAAAGGAGTATTTTATTATAATAATGGTGATTATTATGAAGGAGATTTAATGAATGGAATTAGAGAAGGATATGGATATATGAAATTAAAGAATGGAACAATATACGAAGGTGACTTTAAAAATAATAAACATGATGGTTATGGTAAATTAACTCAAATTGATGGTGAAATTTTTTCAGGTGAATGGAAAGAAGGAAAAATTGAAGGTAAAGGAGTTAGACATCATAATAATGGAGATAAATATATTGGAAATTATGTTAATAATTTAAAAGAAGGAAATGGAAAATATTTTTTTTCTAATGGTAATGTTTATGAAGGAAATTGGGAAAATGGAAAAGCAAATGGATTTGGAAAGTTTATTTTTCATGATGGAAATATTTATGAAGGAGAATTTAAAGATAATATTATTTTTGGGAAAGGTAATTTTATTATGAAAAATGGAGATAAATATTTAGGATTTTTTAAAAATGGATTTATTAATGGAAAAGGTATTTGTGAAAATAATAAAGGAGAAAAATATTCTGGATTCTTTTCTAATGGAAAAAAACATGGTATTGGAAAATTAGTTGATAGAAAAGGAAATGTTATTGCTAATGGACTTTGGAATATGGATAAATTTGTGGGAAAAGTTAACAATAATAATGAGGAATTTTTGTAAATTTTTCTTATTGTTTTTTTTTAGTATTTTATATTTTTTATTTTCTTTTTTTTTTGAATTGTTTATATTTTATCATTATTATTATTAAAAAAGATTATTGTTAACTATATTTTTTGAATTGCTTTTTAAAATTGTTTTTAAAAAAATATATTTTATTTTATCCCCAAGTTACTCCTCTTCCAGAAAAAGGAACAAATGTTTTTTTTTCTTCTTCATTAAATTTATTTTCTAATCTATAATTAGAATTACTAGATAAACCTTGTTCTTCATCTTTCATTTGAGTATATCCCATTCCCATTGAATTTCCGCCTTGCTCATAATATAAAGCTTTATATTCTCTATAGCATATAAAAGTCCATTTAATTAACATTATATAAATAAAAACTATATTTCCTTGAATAAAAAGAACAAATAAATTTAAATCAGTAAATCCTAAGAAAACACTTTGAAGATAAGTTAATAAAGTTAGTATTTCAAAGAAAGATTGAAAAAGTAAAAAGAATGTAATAAACATACCATAATAAAATGATAGTTGATTTGTCATTATATATATAAAAATAAATATTATAAATTCAAATAAGATTTCTCCATTTGAAATAGTAAATGTTCTTAAAAGACAGAAGAATATGTAAAAATATAAATATAATCTTAATTTATTAGTAAATTTAACTCCATCATCACTTTGTCTGACTATAGGATTAAAATCACAACAATTCATAATTATTATATTTTAAATTAAATAAAAAAATAAATAAATAAAAAAAAAATTTCTAAAAAATAAAAATTTTAAAAAAGTAAATGGAAAAAAAGATAATGACAAACCGTGTAAAAAATCGTATTCTCTTTCTATCACCATCAGTACGTGAAGGATTAGAAAAAGAATGTAGTAAAGAAGACTTCCTATCTGACGGTGATAGAGCTATAGGAAAAGGAGGATTTGGTCAAGTATGGAAAGTACATCACAAATCAACAGGGAATTTATATGTAATAAAGGTAATGAATAAACAAAATATAATAGATCAAAAAATGACAGAGCAAATAAATAGAGAAATAGAAATAATGTATAAATTAAATCATCCACATATAATAAAATTAATAAATCATTTTGAAGATGATGATAATTTATATTTAATAATGCATTATGCATCTAAAGGTCAATTATATTCATTATTAAAAAAGCAAGGACGTTTTGATCAAAGATCAACAGCTCAATATATGAGAGAATTAATAAGTGCAATAAAATATCTGCATTCTTTTGATCCACCAATAATTCATAGAGATATAAAACCAGAAAATATATTATTAGATGAAAATGGTCGTGTTAAATTAGCTGATTTTGGTTGGTCAAATTATGTTTCTCCAAATAATGAATTAAGAAAAACTTATTGTGGAACTCCTGAATATTTAGCTCCTGAAATGGTTAAAAAAGAAGGACATGATACTTCTGTTGATATTTGGGATTTAGGTGTCTTAATGTTTGAATTACTTGCTGGTAGACCTCCTTTTAATGGGACTAATCAAGGAGAATTATTTTCTAATATTAAGAAACATAGAATTAATTGGGTTGATGATTTTCCTCCTTTGGCAAAAAATTTAATTTCCAAAATTTTAAAACAAAATCCTAAAGAAAGATTAACTATTGAACAAATTCTTAATCATAATTGGTTTGAAGCTAATCCTCCATTAAGACCTGTTTTAGTTGAACAGAAAATTACTGAAAGACAATGGTTGGAATCACATATGATTAATGCGAAAACTGAAAATACTAATAAGGAAATAAGTATGATTATTAAAAGTAAAAGAAAAAGTATTTTGGAAATGATTAAAAGATTAAATATACCTACTTCTAATTCTAATTCTAATTGTAATAATAATAATAATGGGAATATTAGTTATAATAGTAATAATAATGGATTTGAAAATAAATTATTAAATTCAGAACAAAATCAACTTTTAGATGAGAAATATAATAATTTAGTTAAAGAGTTTAATATAAATAATGAAAAAATCGAAAAGTTAAAAAAAGAAAATGTAGAATTAAAACAAAAAAATGATAAATATGAATTAGAAATAAAAACATTAAAAAATGATATATCTAAATTAAATGATCCAATGATAAAAGCAAAAGAAGAAATGAAAATAATGTCATTACAAGAACAATTAGAAAAATATAAAATATTAAATGAGAATAGATTAGGATTAGTAAATGAAGTGGAAATAAAAACGAATAAAATAATGGAATTAAATGTAGAATTACAGAAGAAAAAAGATGAAATAGATAATTTACAAAGAGAATATCATGATTTGAATAAAAAATTTAATAATGAAAAAACTGAAAATGAAAAATTAACAGCAGAATTAAAATCAATGCAAAATAAATTAAATAATACAATAAAAGAAAAAGATGATACAATATCACAATTACAAAAACCTTTACAAAATTTTTCTTCAGAAAGAAATGCCTCATTATTTAAAACTCAAAATTTATTGGAAACAATAAAAGAATCGATAACAGAATGTAAAGATTTATTTAAAAGAAAAACAGATAATTTAAATATAATATTAGAAGAATTAAAGGAAAACTCAGTTGAAACAGAAAAAAAATTTTCTGAAATTGTACAAGAAATACATTCTGATGTAATAGAAACAATGAAAAAATTAAAAGATTCAATTGAAGAAGTTTATCGAAGTGTTAAATTATTAATTTTTCAAGAAAATCCTGGTAAAGATGAAAATATTGTTGAATGGGTTAAAAAAAGAGTTGGTGAATTATTTCCTTTTAAAATTAAATGTGAAAATTTAGAAGTCACTTGTTCTAAATTAGAAAATACTGTTAAAAATTGTCAACTTACTTTATCTGTTCAAAATAATGAATTGGAAATTTTAAAAAAAATGAAAGATGAATATATTGAAATTAATAAAAAAAATGAAGAAACTATTATAAATTTAGAAGATAAATTAGCTGATGTTAAAGATTTTATTTTTAGAAATTTTCCTGATAAATTAGATGAGTTTAAAAAATGGTTTCATTTTAAATCTAGTCCTTTTTTATAAAATAGAACTTTATAAATTAATAGATTCATTTGGAACAAATATGCAATATTTAATATAAATAATAAATTTTGTTTACTTTATTATAAAATATATAAAAAAATTTTCAAAAAAAGAAAAAATTTATAATATAAAATAAAATAAATAATTAATATATTAATTTATTTTACTATCTTTATTATCAATAATTCCAGTATTATTATGTTCAGCAACACTATTATTCCATCCAAGCATTAAAATTTTAAATTCTTCAAAATCAACTTCTCCATCATTATTAGTATCAACTTCCTTAATAATTTTTTTCCAAGCTTCTTCATTTCCTCCAAAAACATGTTTAATTTCTTCAACAGATAATTTTCCATTATTATCTCTATCAAAAATTTTAAAAGCTTTTTCTAATTTATCAACAGTAATAATTTTTTGACTATCAATTAAAGCAGTTAAAAATTCATTATATGATATTTCACCACTTTTATCAACATCTAATTGAGGATAAATTTTTTCAGTAATTTGATTTGCATCATTTTCACCGAAAAAATCAATTAAATGTTTTGAAAATTCAGCTTTTGTAATCATACCATTACCATCAGTATCAAATTCTTTAAATATATGTTTTAATTTTTCTTCTTCTTGTTCTAAAGCAAATTGAGTTGTGATATATTTTAAAACAGCTTGTTTTAATTTATTTTGTTCAACAAATTCAGCCATATGTTCAATCATTTTTAAATTATGATATTTACCATTTTTTTTACCAAATTTCTGAAACCAATAATGTTCTAAAACTTTTTTACAATTATATCTTTTTCCAGGATCTTTAACTAACATATGTTTAATTAAATCTATTGCTTCTGGTGAAACTTCTAACCATTCTTCAGCTGAAAAATCAGGTTCTTTTGATAATATTTCTTTATATATTTCCTTATTTGAATTACCATTAAAAGGTGGATATCCACATAATAAAATATATAATATTATTCCACAAGACCATATATCACATTTTTCAGTATAATTTTTTTTTAAAACTTCTGGAGCAATATAATATGAAGTTCCTATTAATGTTGTTAATGTTTTTCCTGAATGAAGTTCTATTCCTGCACCAAAATCTATTATTTTTAAATTATATTTTTTATCATCTATTAACATTATATTTTCTGGTTTTAAATCTCGATGAACAATATTTAATTCATGTAAATAATTTATTGCTAACATTATTTGTTTAAAAATAAAACAAGCATCTGTTTCATTAAAAAAGCCATTTGATGTTATTGCATCAAATAATTCTCCTCCTTTTAATAATTCATACATTATATAATATTTTTTGGAATCTTCAAATATTTCATATATATTTACTATATTTGGATGAGATATTTTTCTTAATATATTTATTTCATTTTTACTTGTTGATCCTTCTTTATCTATTATTTTCATTGCTCTTTCTTGTCCTAATTTTATATTTATTACTTTTTTTATTTGACCAAATGATCCTTGTCCTAAATTATTTAATATTTTATAATATTTATTTATTGGTTCTTTTGATATTGGAATTAAACTTTCTTTATCTAATTTAAATTCTTCTTTTAAACCTGAAATCTTACTCTTTTTTCTTCCTTTATTTTCTGTTTTACTTTCTTTCTTTTCATATGTTTCTCCTTTTTGATATATTTTCTTTGGTTTTGGTACTTGTTGAAGTTGATTTAATGTTTGTGCTCTTACTATTTTTTTCTTTTTAGGACTTCTAGTATTTTTATTTTCTGTTTTATTCTCATTTTCTTTACTATCTACCTTTTTTTCCTCTTTTGAATCTAATGATACTTTTGAATCATTATTATTCTTTTTAGAATTTTCTATTAATATTTTCTTATCTTCAGTTGATAAACCTAATTTAGAATTTTTTATTGTATTTGATTCTAAATTATTATTTTTCTTACTTTTATTTGAATTTGAACTGTTTTTCTCACTCGATAATTCTTTTATAATATCATTATTATTATTATTATTATTATTATTATTATTATTATTATTATTATTATTATTATTATTATTATTATTATTATTATTGTTATTAATATTATTATTATTGCTATTAATTGGATATTCTGATAATCTTTCTTCTACAATATTACTTGTACTTTTTTTGGATTCTTCAAATTCTTTAACTGTAATTTTATCTGGAACATTATTAGAAATATTAATATTAGAACTAGATAATTTCTGAGTAGAATTACTTTTTCTATCTTCTTTATCATCTTGATTACTTTTCCTTTCTTCATTTATTAAGTTATCTTTTTCATTTTTTTTCCCTTTTTTAACAATAGTAGAAATAACATTATCAATAGTATCATGATTCATATAATTGAAAATATTATCATATTCTTCTTGACTTAATTTATCCTTTATTAAAGTTTTATCAGGAATTCCACTAAATTCAATTTTTTCAGTATTTTGTGAGGAAGAAGAATAAGATTTAGAATCATCTTTATCACTATTATCTTTTTTAGATTTCTTATCATTATCACTAATATCTTTTTTACTTCCACTTTCAATATCACTACTACTATTAGCAATACTTGGATTATTTTCTGAAGTTTTATCAAAAACATGATTTCTATGATATGTTGTTGCATTAGCTTCATTATCTGGAGTCTCATTTATTTCTGTTAATTGTCTTTTTATTTTATTATTTATTTTCTGAAATAAAGGAGATTTCTCTCCTAAAGAGTTATATTTATTTATTAGAACCTTTTCACTATCATTAAGATTTATATTTCTATCATTTTCATTATGATTATCTCTATTCGTTCCATTTCCTTGATTATTATTATATTTCCTCCATATTACATCTAAATCCTCAAAAGCCCAATCAAAATTTAATAAATCTCCATTTATTCCATATAAATTAGCACATTCTCCAATTAATTTAATAAGTAAATTTCTTAAATAATCATAATCAGGTCTATCTTCAAATTTTAAGCTTTTACAATAATTTAAATAAATTCCAATTTCATCAGGTAAACCATAACATAAAATTTCGGTAGGAATTTGTAATTTTTTTTCCATAATTCTTCTATATCTATCATCACCAATTCTTAAACCTTGCCAAGGTAAACTTCCTCTAAGAAAAAATATTAATAAATATCCTATACTTTCTAAATCATCTCTTCTACTTTGTTCAATACCTAAATGAGTATTAATTGAAACATATCTTGCTGTTCCTGTTAAAGTTCTTCCTTCACGATATGGAATATGTTGATGTGTTTTAGGATTTTTATATCTTTTACTTAAACCAAAATCTATTAAATATATTACATTACTTTCATCATCTATTCCTATTACAAAATTTTCTGGCTTTATATCACGATGAATATAATAATGTTTATGTAAATTTTCTATTCTATTTAATATTTGTAATCCTATTAAACATACTGATGATATTGTAAAAGATTTTTTTTTACAAAAATGAAATAAATCTATTAAATTTGGTCCTAGAAATTCTATTATTAAATAATTCATATCTAATATTGTTCCGATACCATAAAATTTAGGAACTCCAATTACATTATCTTGAGGAATATATTTTTTACCAGTTACATCTTGTCCATGTTGAACATTTAATAAAGTTTGATATATTTTTCCTTCTATTTTTAATTGAGATGTTTTATATGATTTTTTCTTTTCTTTCTTAACTGCAATTTCTATATCATCTCTTATTGAATATGATAAATAAATTTCTCCAAATGCTCCTTTTCCTATTAAATCTAATAATACAAAATTTTCTGCTATTATATCTTGAACATTACCTTTCTTTGATTGAATATTATTATTATTTTCTTTTTTTGAATTTGATTCTTCTTTGTGAAATTTCTGAGATGGAACATTTTTTATCTTGAAATTTTCTTCTTTTTCAGAATTTGTCTTTTTATCTGAATTTGACACTTTTTCTGAATTTGATTCTTTTTCTGAACCTGAGTTTTTTGTTTCTATTTCTTTTCCATTTTGACTCATTTAATTTTTTTGAGTTTTTTTTTATTTTTTAAAAGGAATTTTTATGAAATTCAATTAAAAATATTTTTTAATTTGGATGATAATTAATTTTTTTTGGATTTAATATGTATAAATTATTTATTATTATAAATATATATAAATTGTGAAAATATTAATGGAAGTTCAAAAACGTTCTATGAATATGAATTTATATTCGAATGTTATGATAAATAATATTTATAAAATTCCTGAAAATCAAATATATTATAATAACTTATTATCATATATGAAAAAGTTTCCAAAATACTATATGAATAATATTAATAGAAACAATTATATTCAAAAAAATAGATTTTTTCCAATAAATCAAAATTATAATGGAATAAATCCAAATTATACTGTATATAATAATATCAATGTTAATAATAATATAAATAATTATTTTATTATTCCACAAGATAATATAAATTATGAAGAATATTATAAAAATTTACAAAAAAAATTAAATATATCAAAAAATATTGAAGTACCGATTTTTCAAGTCAAATTCAAACTACCTAATAAACCTTTTTATACAGTAATATTTAAAGTATATAGAAATGATGATTTGTTTGAATCACTCAAAAAATTTTGTTTAGAAAATGATATTTCTGAGAAATTAGTGAAACCACTTTTAATTCAAATTATTTCTTCAATGAATAAATTTCATTTATTGTTTAATCAAAATATAAATAATGATAATTTTAATTATTTGATTTCTTTATCAAAGGAATATCAAAAAGTTTATAAATCAAATGAGTAAAGAAATATTGCATTATTTATATTATAACTTTTTCCAACCTCTATATATATATTTTTATAAATTAATGAGGAATTTATTTAATATTAAAACATAATAACATAAAGTATAATTATCAATAATATTATATTTTTATTAAAATAAAAATAATCAATGAGATTTAATTAATAATTTAAAGGTTTTTCATTTGAAATTTTTCTCGTTTTTTTTAATAGAAATATTTTAATCAGTTTTTTATTAATTTTTTATAAAAACCTTTTTTATGAGTAAATAATTATTCTTTTTAATTCAAATTTAAACCAATAATGTTTTTTACTTTTATCACTTTATCACTAAAATAATATTGAAAATCATTATAAAATTATTTATTATACATTATATAATTATATAATTTAAAAATAATCAAATATTTTTAAACTCAATTTTTTAACCTTTTTGCATTTTAATTGTTTAATTATTTTTAAATATATTTATTTATTGCATCTCTTTCCTTTCTTTAACATAATTTAAATAAATAAATTCATCAAATTTTTGAATATAATTTAATTGAAAATTTTAAGAAATTTTTTATTTAATTAACTCAATTAATTATATTACTTTTATTTTTGCGATAATAATAAAAAATCATTTACATTATATTTAAAAATAATGAATTCTCAAATTCAATCCTCAATGAAATATGAAAATTTATCAGGATTAACAGAAGATGAAATAATAAATAAATATGAACATTTATTAACAGAAAGAGAAAAACAAATAAGAGATTTAAGTTATCAATTTGGGAAATTAAACAGTCAATTAATTGATAATGAAGAAAAAATAAATATAATAAATAAAGAAATGATAGATTTAGATAAAAATTATAATAAAACAACAAAAAATTTATCAATGGAAGTTGAAAACATTCAAATTTTAAAAAATCAAATTTCACAATATGAAAAAGAAAATAAAGAATTAAGACAAAAAGTTCAAATGAAATTATCAAATGATAGTGGAAAAAAAAGAGGAAATAGTTCTGAACATAATATTGGACAAAAAGAAAGTCAAAAATTATTAAGTGAAAATATTGATTACATTCCAGTATTTAATAAATAAAATTTATTTAATTTTATAATATTTATTTTTATTAGTATTATTAGAAATATTCATTTGATTAATTATCTTTTTATTAAATTTGAAAATTTATTTTTTTACCTAAATATTTTTATTTTATTATTTTTTATTCATTAAAAATTATCATTTAGAAAATTTAAATTACATTTTATATTAATATTTTACTTAATTTAGTTAAATATTGATATATCTAATTAACTTTTCTTCTTTTAAATTATTTAAAAAAATTGACAGATTATATAAAGATTATTATAATTCCTTTTAAAACAATACTAAAATTAGTGTAAAAAATAATCATTAATAAAAATGAACAAAATAAAGAAAAACTTAAATTTTAAAATTAAAATTCCGTCAAAAATAGAAATAAAAGAAGGACCATTATTTACAGTCAATAAATCATCAATAACAGAAATAACTCCAAATTTATTTATATCAGGATATATAATAGCAACAGATATAGAATATTTACAAAAAAATAACTTTACTCATGTTTTAAATTGTTGTAGCGGAAGTAGTTTAATAAATGAAACTCAAAGAATAAATTATAATAATATTAAATATTTAAAAATTAATTTACGAGATGATCCAAATGCAGATATAATAAATGCTATATTTTCAACTATAAATTTTATAGAAGATAATGGTAAAAATAATAAAATTTTATTTCATTGTGTTGAAGGAGTTAGTCGTGGACCTACTTTATTAATTGCTTATTTAATGTGGAAAAATAATATTTCTAAAGATAAAGGAATTTCTATGGTTAAAGAAAAAAGAAATTGTGTTGATATTAATTTCGGTTTCATGATTCAATTAAGTAAATGGGAAAAATATTTAGATAAAAAAATTAATGATAAAGTTATTTTCAAATTAGATAAAGAAATTACTTTAATTGAAGAAAAAGATATTGAAAAATTAGGTTGCGATATTAATTTAGGAAAAAAATTTTTAATTAGATTTAATGGAAAGTTATTTTTAATTGAAGGTAATTGCTCAAGTCAATTAAATGATGATGAAGAAAAAAATATTAAAAATTTTATTGATAATGTTATGAGATTTGATAAAAATATTAATGAACAAAAACAGATAATTAAAATTAATTTAAATACTGATTCGATTAATGATTTTTTCTAGTGAAAAGTTTAAATTTTAAAAAAAAATTATAACCGTTCTTTTTCCTAAACAAAAAATTATAATTATAGTATTATCAATTTATATATAAATAAAATATTATAAATTTTTAGGAAATAAAAAAAAACATTTAATTTATTTTTTAAAAATCGTTAAAATTATTAAATAAAATTTTAATGAAAGACTCTAAACATATTAATATCATTATTTTCATTTAATTTTAATTGTTGATATTTATTTAAAGGATTTAAAGTTTTTCTTTGATTTAAAAAAAGACCTTTAGTATCATAAAGACTAGGAATTCTTTTTAAATCACTTATATAATATCTTTTAATTGGTTTATAATCTTTAAATAATGATAAATCATCTTTCACATTTTTTCTATAATTTTCAAGAATAGTTGAACTTGGAATTAATTTTTCAAATTTGACTTTTTTTCTTTCATTTTCTTTAGAAAGAAATTCACTTGGAAATCTTTTTGTTACTTGATTTTCATTAGTGAAAAAATTTATTGTTTTTCTTATTTTTTTATTTGAATTTGGTTTATATAAAAATCCAGAAGATGTATTTAAAAGATTATTTCTATAATCAGTGTTTCTGTTAAATGAAAGACTATTTTCAAAATCATCTATAATTCTTTTATCTCCTGAAAAATATCTCTTATTTAATTTACTATTAATAGGAGTTTCTGCAAAAGTAGAAAAATTACTTTCACTAGTTTTCATATCATTATAATTCCCAAACAAACTAATCATCCTTCTATTAAAATTCCCTTTCATTTATTTTATAAAAAAATTTATAAAAAAATATAATTGAGAAAAAAACAAAAATTTCTAAAATAAAAAATTTAAACAATTTAAATCCAATTCAAAAAAAATTTAGAGAAAAAAAAATGGAAGAATCATCTATAAATCCTTCATTAGAAGAATACATACCTCCAAAATCAAAAGCACTACCCTTAGTAGTATTTGAAGAAAACAAATTTATAATACCAACAGAATCAAAATTATTATTGACAAAATTAGCTCCTTCAAAAATAGGAATAATAAGTTTAGTAGGAAAATACAGAACAGGAAAATCATTTCTTTTAAACAGAGTAATATTAAATATTCAAAGTACAGGATTTGGAGTTGGACCAACATTTAAAGCATGTACAAAAGGAATTTGGATTTGGTCAGATCCATTAATGATAAAAAATAATCATTGTAAAGAAGAATTTCCTTGTTTCTTAATTGATACTGAAGGACTCGGTGCTTATGATGAAGAAGTTAATCATGATTCAAAAATATTTTTAATTGCTGTTTTAATTAGTAGTTTATTCATTTATAATTCTGTTGGTTATATTGATGAAAATACTATTAATAATTTAAGCTTTGTATTAAATTTAAGTAAAACTATTAAATTAAGAAATAATTCTAATATTGATGATAATGATGATGAAGAATTAGCAAAATATTTTCCTACTATGCTTTGGTTATTAAGAGATTTTTCACTTAAATTAGAAGATAAAAATGGATTTACTATTACTGAAAAACAATATTTAGAAAATGCTTTAACTCCTATTAAAGGTGCTACTGATACAATTGAAGAAAAAAATCGAGTCAGAAATTTAATTAGAACTTATTTCCCTGAAAGAGATTGTTATGTTATGGTTAGACCTGTTGAAAAAGAAAGTGATTTACAAAATATGCAAAATTTACCTGATTCTTTTTTAAGAAAAGAATTTTTACAACAAGCACAATTGTTTAGAACTAAAGTTATTAAAAAAACTAAACCTAAAATTTTTATGAAAAAAACTTTAAATGGTGCTATGTTAATTGATCTTATTCAAAGTGTTTTAGATTCTATTAATGAAGGTAGTATTCCTGTTATTGAAAATTCTTGGAAATATGTTATTGAAAGTGAATGTATAAAATATACTGATAAAAATGTTAGAAAGTTTATTGAGGAAATACATAAATATAGAGAAGAAAATAAAAATAAAAATGATTTTGTAAATAATGTTAGGAAATATACTAAAAATTTATTAGAGGAATATATTAAAAAATTTTTAGAAGGTGGTTTTGCTGAAGATGAAACTAAAGATAAATTTATTAAGAAATTTAGAGAAAAGTTAAATAATGAATTAGAGAAATTTGATAAGGAAAATATGAAAATTTTCGAAGAGAAATTTAATAAAGATATTGAAGAATTAAGTAAAAATTTTATCTCTACTTTTGATAATAATGATAAATATAATAATAATTATTATCAATTTTTTACTGATTTAGAAGATTTTAGAGAACAAGCTGAAAAATTATCACCTGAATTTCCTCATAAAAATGAAATTTTATTTGATAAAGTTATGATTATAATTAGAAAATTTATTGAAACTCAATTAATTAAAAATAGATTAGAATCAGAAAAACAAATTATTAATTATAAAAATGCTATTGATCAATTAAAAGAAAGATTACAAGAAAGTAATAATGAAATATTACAATTAAAACAAAATAATGGAGAAACTATTTCTAAATTAAATTCTGATGTTATTAATGAAAAAATGAAACATAAATTATATGAAGATAAAATTAATGCTCTTGAAAATGAAAAAAATAGAATTAGAGAACTTTCAAAAAAAGAAGAAGAAAATTTAAAAAGTGATTATGAACATAAATTAAAAGAAATGTTAAATTCAAAAAGTAAAAATGAAAATGAATTAAAAGCAAAAGAAGAACAATTATTAGTTTTAAAAATGAATAATGAAAAAATGAATTCTTTACATGAACAAAAAATAGATTATTTACAAAAAGAAATTCAAAATTGGAAAGATAAATTTTCTTCTTTTTCAAAAGAATCTTCAAATAAAGAACAAAATTTGAGAGATGAATTAAATTCATTGAAAATTCAAAATGAAAATTTAAAATCAGAACAAAAAAAATCAGAATTATCATCAAATGAACAAATGAATCAAAATATGACAAATTTATTGAATTATTTTAAAGATAATTTAAGAGCTCAAAAAGAAGAAAATAAAAATATGTTTCAACAAATTTTATTACAACAAAAAGAAAAAGAAAAAAATGAACAAAATGAAAAAGAATTATTTAAAAATTTTAAACAAACAACAGAAAAAGTACAAGAATTAACATTATCATTAAATTCAAGTGAAAATAAAGTAAAAATGTTAGAAGAACAAATAAATAAATTAAATTTATATAAAGAAATAATACATAATTCAAAAGGATTTAAATGTAAATTTTGTATGAAAATATTTCCTTTTGATGGTTTTAGAGAACATTTTATTCAATGTCAAAAAGATATGTTAAATAATAATAATAATTTAAAAACAGAATTTTCATCAGAAAAATTAAAATTAAAAATAATAAAAGGTAAATTAAAAACTGATGAAGTAGGAAAACCTTATTTAGAATATATAATGGATATATCATATAATGGTTTAAGTTGGAGAATAAATAAAAGATTTAATCAATTTGCAAATTTACATAAAACTTTAAAAAATTTATTTAAAGGTGTTATTAATATGCCTCAATCTGCAAATATATTTACTAATATTAATGATATGAATTTAAGTGGTGGTTCTTTTCATGAAAATAAAATACAACAATTAGAAAAATTCATTAAAGATTTAAGTGAAATTGAACAAATTTCTAATTCTAAACCTTTTTATAAATTTTTAAAATTAAATCATGCTTTTGATGATGATTCTGAAATGTTTATTAATACTCAAGCTAATAATTTTGGATATGATAATAGAATCAATAATACTTTTAATAATGATTATGAAGATAATGTTATTGAAAATAATTCTATTTTGAAAACTGAAATTAGTAGAAATCAAGAGTAATAATGTTATTTTTTTTAAATATTTAATTCATTTTTTTAATTTTTTTAAAGTTTTTATTCATTAAAATATAATTAAATGTTTTTTTTTTTATATAGAAACTATATTATTATATTAATAAAAACAAAGTTTTTGCTATGATTAACACAATAAATTTAATTCAAATTAATAATAAATTATTTTATTCATTATTGAATTATTCTTCGTTAATAAGAATAGATAAATCTTTAATTATAAATTCCTTTGAATTAATATTTATAATAATATTTTTATCTTAATTAAAAAATTCAATTATTTACTTCTAAACTTTCTTTAATTTTTTTAATTAAATATTTACAAACGGAAGTCATATTATTAATAGATGATTTTGAAGTTCCAAAAGGAATTGGATAATCACAACAAAGCCAACATAAATTTTCACTAATTGGATTTATTTTAAAATGTGTAATATAAATAATATTTATTTCATTTTCTTTTCTTAAATGTTTTTTTATTTCAAAATTTACGCATTCACTATTATTTAATTTCACTATATTTTGAAGAGTACAAATTGTATTTATTTTTGTTTCATGATTAAATATTTGAATAATATTATTACTTATTTTCTTCCATTTATAAGACCAATAAAGAATTTTTAAAATATTTTCAATATTTTTTAAAAAATTAAATAATTTCTGAGTAGAAGTATGAATAGAAATAGATTCAGAGATATAAGATGTTTGGTTAACATTTTCATTATAAAAATTTTTTAAATAATGAGAAAAAACATGTTTTGTAAATCCAATGAAATTATGATATAATTTCATTTCAATATTATTTAATTGAGATAAAAGGATAGTCTCCATTTGAGATATAATTTTATTTTCACAAGTATTATCATAAAAAGTATAAATGATTTGAAAAGATAAAGATTGATTTTGAGTATTTTGAACATAAAATATTCTATTCACTATTTTAATAAATGATGAATTTTGCTTTATTTTATCTCCTATTATTGCTGTATAATAAGGATAAGATTTAAATCTTACAAAATATTGATTATCTAAATTAAATGATGGATTTAATATTTTTTTAATTGAAAATATATGTTTGTTTTTTGACATGAAAGATAATTGGTTTGAAAAATATAAAAATAATTTTTCTAAATCAAAATTGTAACTATTACATGAGAAAAATGAATTTTCATTTACATTTCTTATTTCTTGCATTTTTGAATTATAAATATTTAAATTTTTTATTTATAATAATCCATACTTATTTAATTTTTTTTTCGCGGATAAATACAATAAAAAATTATTATATCAACTTATATATTTCTAGAAAATAAATAAAATTTTGATTTCAATTATTCTTTTAAAAACAATTTTAAATAATATAAGTTTGAAGATAAAAAAATTTTCTAGATAATGAATATCATTATTGAAAATATTTATTATTATAGTTAATTTAATTAAGTAAATAACAAATGAAAATATAATAAATAAAAAAAGAATATATAAAAAAGCTCTATATTAAAAAAAAATTTCAGATGAGTTTAAGTTAATTAATTTAAAGAATATATTTCAACTTTATATTTTAATATTATTTAATTGCATAATAATATTATTAAATATTTCTTTTCTACTACTTTATTCAAAAGAAAATAAAGAAGTTCTTTTAGTAGAACAAGGAGAACAATTTTCACTTTTTTGAGAAATAAATAATTTATTAATATCAGTAGTACTTAATTGAAATTCATTTGTCGACCCTGAAATTAATTTATTATTTTTTTTATTATCAACAGTTTCTAGATTACAACTAATTTTTCTTTTATGACAATTTTTTGACAATAATTTTTTGTCTATAATTTTTAAAATCATCTTCAAATACTTTTAATGAATTTAAATCTTAATTATCTTCATAATATTCTAAAGTTAATCCATAATTCTGATTAATTTATTCAAATATTTGTTTTGTTGACTCTATTAAATTTCCACAATTAATTTTTTATTATCAAATATCATTTGAAAATATAAATTATTGTTTAATTCTTTAAATAAGTCTTTAGTTTCAAATTTAAATTCATATTTATTTCATCCTTATAAAAATTAATAACTTTAAAATTTTTTAAATTTGTTTTTTAATTATATTTATAAAATATATGAGGTAATTGATTTGATAAATTTATAAATTCCCTCATTGAACATCCTTTATTTTTATTTTTTCATTAAAAAAATTTTGAATCCAATCTAAAATTTTCACTTATAATGATTAAACCAAATTATCATTCTAGATTTATTTTTTTATTTTGTTCAATTAAATAATCTCCATAAGTAATTTTAGAAAATTTTAATTTTCAACTTGAGAAAAATCATATGATTCTACTTTAGTCTTTTGATAATTATTTTTTCTCTATGAATCAAAGAATCAATATTTTCTCCTATTATATTTCTCTTTCTTCTAAATTTTTATATTTAATAATAAAAGCATAAGAATTAATTAATTTATTTCTTTTTTGGTTGAATTATAAAATTTGTTTGTTTTATTTCATTAATAGAATCATCTTTAATTTTTAAACATAAATCTCCAGCATTTCATAACTCATTAATTATTTTGTTATATAAATAAAATAAAATTCCTTAATTTCTTTATCTTTAAATTTAAATAGATATTTTATTCTAATTTCTTTTGTAAATCTATATTTGTAATATTTCTTGATTGATTATTTAAAGATTTATAACTTTGAGATATTTAATTATTATATGTTACAATGATTGGAACATTTAAATAGGAAGTTTTTTCTGATAAAAAAGTTGTATATTGTTGAAATTTTCACTCTATTTCATATTGTTTTAATGGAGTTCCTGTTTTTATCATTGAATATACATTATTAACAACTAAATTTTGATATTATTTGTTGGTCTTGAGAAAGTAATTTAATATTTTTTGAATTTTTCCTTTGAAAAGAAAGGGTTATATAATTTGAATCTAATAATATTTCATTTATTGTTAATAGAAGGAGAAAAAGACGCAAATGAGACATTTTAAAATAAAAATAATTATTTCTTATTTTTTTCTATTTATTTCTTTAAATATTTTTTCTATTTCTTTTTATTTGATTCTAATTACAAATTAAATGTAATTTTTTATTTTATCATTTAAATTTTATTAAAAAGATGTTTCGAATTTAAAAATATTCAATAAACAATAATTTATCACTTTTCAAAATTTATAATCTGCTTTATCAATTATAACTTCTCAATATTTTGACTTTCATATGTTAAATTTTGAATATTTCAATAACAACTTTCTTCCATATTATTTGAAGATTAGTTTAGTAAATTTGTTTTAAAAAACCTTTTTTATATTTATTTTTATAAAATTTAGTATAAAAAAAACATTTTTATTTTTTATTTTTAGACATTGATAAAATAATCTAATTTAAAAAGTATTCAACAATCAATTAATATATTATTTATTATAATTTAATTATAAATAACTTTGTTTTTTGTATTAGATAATTTTTAATAATCTTTTTATTAGAAATATTAGCTTAATAATTGATATCTTCTTTTTTCTCTATATGAAAAGTAGAATAATTTGTATTTATTTCAAAATAAATTTACTTCAAATTAATATATTTTTTATAGAATATTTGTACTTTTTAAAATCAAATATGAATTTAAGAAAAAAAATTAGATTAAGCAAATAAAAGTTAATGAATACACTATTCAAAATCTATTTATTATTATAATTAAAACCTTGTAATCATAATCTTGTAAAATTGAAGCAACATTAAATACAATTAAAGCATTTTTTTCAGGAAAAGTAAAATCATCACTTTCTGATTTTTTAATGTCTCTTACTCAACAATTTAATATTAAATTGTTTGATTGAATAAATTACTTCCTGTTGGTAATTAAATTATAATAATATAATAATAATTTTAACAAATTACGGGAAAGAATCATATAATAAGTAAACAAATAGATGATCTAAAAATACTTTAGAAGCAAAATTTGTGATTAATTCATTTGATGAAAATTTTAAATAATTAATAAATCAATTATTAAATATATTTAATATATATGAATATCTTTTGTTTTGCTTGAGAATGAATAAAGTTGATATTTATATAAAAATCTAACAAACAAGAATAAAACCAAGGATAATTTAAAAATGATAAATTCTGAAAATTTAACTAAAATATTATATTTTTTTAAAATCAGAATTAAATATTAAATCATTATTTTTATGTTGTTCAAGAACAAATATCAAATTAAAAAATAATTTTATAATATAGTCTTTGATTAAAAGATAAATTTGATTTAAAATAATAATAATATAAAATTTTAAATACCTAAAAGTATATTACTAAACATTTTATATGTATTCATTATTCTTGAAATATCATTTAATAATATAAATATACTTTTTACACTATTTTTGGATTATAATTATTTTTGATATATTATCTTAAATTCCTCTTTTATATATTGTTTTGTTATTATCATAATAAAAATATTCATTTGTTCTTCATTTTTATAAATGGATAATTTTTCTAATTTAAATGATTGAATGATATTCTGCAATTTAATAAACACAAATGTACACATATTATTAAATATTTTATATGTTTTAACATCTTTTCTATTTCTTATTTTATAATCTATTATACTTTCTCTTATTTAAATAAGAAGGTGAAATATTTTTTTATCAAATAAAGTGTCTATCTAATTTTTTATTAACTTAAATGAAATTATTTTTTGGAAATTCATTTTATTATATATTCAAATAATTGATTTAACAAATTAATACATTTATCTCTTGTAACACCATATTATAAATAACTATATAAATAC
>JAJJLU010003648.1:0-41924 GCA_023807065.1 Isotricha intestinalis
TTGAATCACAGAAAAAAAAATAAAAAAATAAAAATATAATATAATATTATATTTAAAACAATCCCCAATTCATATTTATTATGATATAATTTAAATCATTATTATTATTTTATTATTTAATTATCTATTTAAATAAATTATTAAATTGTATATTTACAATTGTTTTATATAAAAAATGGAGCCAAAAAGTAATATTTTAAAAAAAATTTCATCAAAATATATTTTACAATTAATTCTATCATATCTTCATTATAGGACACAATTAAAAATTTTTCAATATTCAAAAAAATTTCAAGCAAAATTAGGAATAAATATTTTTACATATCAAAAGTTTTATATTTTTAAAGATATATATTCAAAACTTAAAAAAGGAGAAGATAAAATAGATTTTTACTATTATAATCCTTATAAAAAAAAATCTCTATTAAATTTATTAGAAAGTAAAGAAATAAAAGATAAAAATGAACAAAAAGAAATATTAAATAATTTTTTTTTAGATATTTATCAAGAATATTCAAAAAATATTTATGTTATTATAGAAGATTCAATTAAATATGAATATTTTTTAAATTTAATATCAATTAATACTCCAATTAAAATTAAATTACACATTGAATTAAAATTTTTTTGCTTTTCCTATTCTGAAGATGATATAAATCAACAACAAAAAAAAACTATAATGAAAATTCTAGATTTTAATGATAAAATAAATTGCTTTGATTTTGAATTTGAACAAACAAATGATATAATTCATTTTGAGAAAGAATTTTTAGATAAAATAAATAAATTTAATCATTTAGAAGAAATAAAAATACCTTGTGAACTTTTTTCAGAATTAGAAAGAAAAAAATATTATAATTTTTTTAATAATAAATTTAAAATTTTAAAAGTTTTTAATGATAATGAAAAGGCGTTATTAAATTTTTCTTCTTCTTTTGAAAAATTAAAATATATTTTAAAAACAAATGAAAATTCAGAAAAACCAAAAACAAAAAGAGATTGCGAATATCCAGAAAATAATTCAAATGAAAAAATATCTTTAAAAGAAATGTCTAACATAAAAAATTTAAAATTAAATGGATTGTATATTAGTTGTGAGATGTATAATGAAATTTCAAATAAATTAAGTAATTTATTCATAAATCATACTTTTATGGATTATAAAGATAAATTAATTCAATTTTCAAATTTAAAAACCTTATGTATTGAAAATATTTTTTTATCTGAAGTTTTTAATATAAATAATGTTGATTTTTCATCATTATTAAATTTAGAAAAATTATCAATAGAGCTTATGTCATATAAAGATTATTTTTTTTTAAATAAAATTTTACTTTCTTCATATAATTTAATTGAGTTTAAATTAATAAATTCCATTGAAGGAGAAAATGATGATGATTATGATTTGTTTGAAGATGATATTTATAATGATGAAGATAATGATGAAGATGAAGATGATTATGAAAAATATCTGAAAAAAAATAATAAAAAATTAATTGATTCTATTTCTAACTTAAAAAATTTGCAATCTTTAATTATTCTTAATTACTCTGACATATATCATATATCAACTTTTATAAAAATATTTGAAAATTATCAATTTCAACAATTGAAAAATTTAAACGTTAATTGCTTAAGTTTAAATCAAATTCAAAAATTTTTAGAAAAAAATCCTAATATTGAAAAAATTGATTTAGATATTTTTCCTAATAAAAAAAAAAAAATTAAAGAAAAATTTAATTTTATTAACAATGAAAATATTAGATTAAAAACAATAATTTTAAATTTTAAATTTAATAAATATCAATTACAAAATATGGGAAGTTTATATATTAATATTTCTATTTTGCAAGTAATAAAAATAAAAAATATGTTTATTTGCAATTCTTGTTTTAAAATTTTTATTGATAAAAATATTTCATTTGATAATCTTATTGAATTTGAATTAAAAAATGATAACATAGATGAATCAAAAAAAGAAGAAAAACAAAATATTTTAATACAATTTGTGGATAATTTTAAAAATTTGAAAAAACTTAAAATAATACTATTTTGGATCGATGTATTGACATAAATTTTGTTAATGATTTTATAAAAAAGAATACTTTAAATTTAATAAAATTAAAATTAGAAACAAAATTAGAAAATTATGATACTGATATTTTAAATGATTATTTTATAGATTTGTTTCCTAATTTAAAATTTCTTGAAAAATTGAAAATAAGTTTAGAAAATAAAGAAAGAACAAATGATTATGGAAATTAGTATGAAATATTATTAATATTATTATCTAATTCTCAATTTAATTTATATTTTATATTTATGATATTATATATAGATAATGAAAAATTAATTAAAAAATATTTATTAAATACAATCCCAATCAAATTCTTAGTAATAATTTATTAATAAAGGGAAAAATTTTAAAAAGAAATAATATTTATATTTAAAGAAATATTCTATAATTAAAATCAATGTTCTTTAAAAGAAAAAACAATAATAAATTATAACCTTTTTTATATATTTTTACTAAAAATATTTAGAAACTTTTATGGAAAAATAGTATATATTTTTATATATTTAAAGGAAATTTTTTATTAGCTGATAAAAAGAAATTCTTTTTGAACACAAAAAACAGAAAAAATAAAAGAATTTCGAATAATGTCTCTCTTAGTCAATATAGGTTCTAAACAATCAATTTTTTGATTTTAAAGATGAAAAATATAGAATTAGAATATTTACTTATTAATCTTTATCTAGAAACTTTAAATGAAAAAGAAATTTGTAAATCTAATTTTATTAGAAATTAAATTTAATCCTTATTAACAAAGATTGAATTATTATCATTCCAAAAAATTCATATTTTCTATTTCTTTAAATCTTTTTTTTACATTTTAATTTTATTAAATTTATTTTATATTTGTTTCTCATAAAAATTTATTTATTTAAATACATGATATTAAATGAAAAAAAATATTTTAATTTAAACAACAACTCACATTCATTATAATTTCATCTTTAAATTCTTTTAATCCATCTCTAATATCATTATAATTTTTTTGATAAATCAACAATAAAATATTTTTTAATTTAATCAAAGCATTATCTCTTTTATTATTTTCATCATAATAAGGATAAATTAAAATACCATTTTCTCTATTTAATCTAAAATTATTTCCCATATTATCAACAATAATACTTTTATTTAAAGGTCTTCCAATTCTAGAAATATCTTTAATAAATTCTTTATCAATAATAACATTATGAGGTCGATAAAAATAATAAGAAAAATATTTCTTTTTAGATTCAATGACTTTAATTATTGGTTCAGCATAATTTTGAGTTGCACTTGTAAAAGAAATTAATTCATAAAAAACTTTCATTGAATCTAAAAACTCATATAATCCAGGTCTAAAATATAAAATATTTTTATTATTTTTTTTAGAATATTTAACACAAACTAAAGTCTCATCTAAATCTAATATTAATGTATATTTCTTTTTTGAAGGCTTTGTTATGTAAGGAATTTTAATTTCATTTTTTATATTTATATAATTTAAATTAAATATATTTACCATTGAACCATTTATATTATGAATTTTTAATATTTTATCATAAAAAAATTCATTAATTGCTTGATTTGGAAGTTTTGAAATGTTATTAAATAAAGTTGTTAATTCTAAACTTTTATTTGTTTTTTCTAATGTTATTTGAGTTAATATTATTTTAATGTAATCTACTATAATTCTACTATTATCAACTAATTCTTTTACTATTTCTTCTTCTGATAATTCTTCTTTTAAATTTTTTTCTATGATTTGATTTATTTTTCTCAAATAAAGTAATTCAGAAAAAATAATATTTTTTTCATTTTTTAAAAAAAGATTATTTAATATTTGTTTAACTAAAAAATAGAAATTTCTTTTGATTAAAGGGAAAATATTACATAATAAAATTTTAAAAGATTTTAATAATTCAGATTCAAGTGAAATGACATAAGTTAAAATAATAGTAAATAATTCTAAATTATTAGTAGATTTAATAATAACATGATGAATATTATCAAAATATTTTGTATAATGTTCAGGTAAAGAACTTTGAAAATAAAAAGTCCAATATTCATAACATTCATGACTTACTCCACCATCAAAAATTTTTTTTGAAATTTTTAATCCTTCTATTATCATATTTATTCTTTCTTCTATTATTAAAACATCTTCTAACTTAATTTCATCATTTTTTATTTTTAGATTATTATAATTATTATTTTCATTAAACTTTTTATTATACATATTTAAATTATTATTATTATTATATGTTAAATATTCTCTTTTTAATATTTTCTTTAAAGCTTTTCTTTTAAAAAGTGTTTTAGCTTGTTTTATTTCATTTTCTTCTTTATTTTCATTTAAAATCTTATCAATTTTTTTTTTTAAACTTTCATCATATTTTTTAACTTCTTTTTCTTCATCACAATTAGTAAAATATTTATAACTATTATTAACATAACTATTAAAGCTTTTTTCACTAAGGAATTTTTCATAAGAACTTAAATTTCTTTTTGTATTTCTAGAACCACTATCAATTGTAATATAATTATTAAATGAATTCATAGAATTTGAATCAATTGTTTTATTTTCTTCTTTTCTATAACCTCTTTGAGATAAAGAAATTCTTTTATGTATTTTTTTTAATAAATCTTTTTCAGTAATTATATCTTGTTTATACATTATTGATGGTGTTGGAAGAGGAATATATGATTTTAATTTTGTTTTTACTTTTGTTGGTTCTTCTCTTTTTGTTTCTATATTATAGTTTTTTATTCTATTTAATATATTTGAATTGTTTTCTTTTCCATTCTTCATTTGATTTATTGTCTTTGCTACGAAAAATATATTTGATGATAATGAAGGTTTTAAAGTTTTTTTCATTTTTTTTAAATTTAATTTTTAAATTTTATTTATTTAAATTTTTAGAATAATTACAATAATAAAAAATTAAATTTTAAATAATTAATCTAATATTTAAATTTTATTTCATTAATGAATAAAAATGAAAATCAAATTATATGTATAGGAATTTTTGGAAAATTAAATTCTGGAAAATGTACATTGTCAAAATATTTATCAATAAATTATGGGAATATTGCTGAGCAAAATAAATTTAAATTAAATAATATAGAATATCATATATTTCCAATTCCTTGTGTAGGTCCTGAATATAATGATAATTATGATATTTCTATTTTTAATTGTGATATATCCTTTATTATTATTGATATTTCAGAAGAATTTGATGAAATTTTTCATATTAAACTTATTGGAGATATTATCTCTAAAGGAATTAATAAAATTATTATTCTTTTTAATAAAATAGATAAAGTTAATTTTGATGAAACTTTAGAACAAAAATTTAAGAATAATATTAATAATATTATAAATAAATTTAATTCTTTTTTTGAATTAAATAAAATTGATTTAGATTATTTTTCAATTAGTTTAAAAGATGCTCAAAAATTAAATGAAATAATAGAAAGAATTAAAAATTATAATTTTGAAAATAAAGAAAATGAAAATATATTAATTCCAATATATGATAAATATTATGATAAAGAAGATAATAAATTTGTAATAACAGGGAAAATGTTATCAGGAAAAATAAATTTAAATTCTTCTTTAACATATCAAACAATAAATGTCAATAAAATAATATCAAATCAAAACTTAAATCCTTTAAAAATAAGTAAATTAAATGGAAATTATGTTAATGAAATATTAAATAAAGAATTTATTTCTATTAAATTTAATATAAATGATTTTAAAGAAGAAAATACTTTTACTTCAAGAAATTCTTTTATAATAGAAAAAGAAAATAATAATATAACAATATTTGATACAATTGAAGCAGATATTATTTTTATTAATTCACCATGTCCAATAATTGCAAAAGGATTTGATTGTTTATTTTCTAATTATAATATTAATTTGGAATGTCAAATTATTGGTATACAAGGTAAATATGATGAAAATAAAAATTTACAAAAAAAAAATTCTTTAACTACTTCAATTTATGATTCTGGGAAAGTTATTATTAAAATTAAAGAACCTATTTTATCAATGAAATATGAGTATAATAATAAAATGGGGATATTTAACTTGAAAAAATCAAGAGAAATTTTTGCTTTTGGGAAAATAATAAAATATAAAAAATATAAAAATTAAAACATTATTTTAATTTATAATAATTTTGATTATTATTGATTTTGAAGAATATAAAAATTAACTTATAATAATATAAATAATTATATTTAATTCTTTAAAAATTATACCATACTTTATCAAAATTTTTTAAAGTTTTGGGAAACGAAAAAACATATATTTTATTTTTACAATTACTAAAATTTTTTATTATTTGGTTTATTATTGAATTTATTTTCTTTTATTAATTTGATTCCAATCAAAGAAATGATATTAATTTGTCTTTGTTATTTTTTAAATTCCTTCACCTTAATATATTAAACTTATTGTTTTATTTATTTGTTTTTCTTGTTGATAAAATTTTTTAATGTATTCATAAGATTTTCATTGATAGAAAATTAATTTTAAAAACATGAAAATCTGAATAGTTAATTCTTTTTTTTATGTTTGATAAATAATATAGAATTTATTCATTAATTGGAATTTATATTATTAATTTTTTTAAAATAAAAAACGATTTAATATAGCATTATATTAACATTTAAATATTACATTAGAATAAAATTTATTTTCCATTTTTTTTAAGATTTATATTTTTTGTTTTAATATTACTTTTAAATTTTCTATATCTTATTCTTTCCAATCTTTCTTTAAATAAATTTTCATAATTTAATTTTTCATCATAAAATTCATTATCACTATTAAGATTAATATTTATAACAGAAAATTTTTTCTCCGTCTTAGTACTTAACATTTTAATTTTATAATCTTTAATAGAAATTTGTGCTTCAAGATCATTAATTTTTTCTTTTAACCGCTCAATATCATTAGATTGTTCTTCTATAATATTTTCTAAATTTTTTTTAATTTCTTCAAAATTTTTTCTTTCTAAATTCTTATCATATTGAATACGTTCAAAATTAGTTATTCTTTCTTTATATAAATTAATAGTTTCTCTTAAATTTTTTATCTCATCATCTTTAAAAGCAATTTTTTCAGAATAAATATCATAATTAGCAATAATTACTTTTTTATAACAGTTTAAAAAAATAGAAATAAATTTAGTACATTTTGAAGAAGTATTTTTACTTAATAAATTAATATAGTCTTTTAATAATTCTTCAAAAATAAAAACAATAGTATTATTTGATAAAATATCAGACTTTGAAAGATCATATTTTTTATTATATTTTTCAATAACAGTTTTAAATAAATCATATTGATATAAATCAGAATTACGAATAATTTCATTTTCATTTATAAAAAGATCAAAATAACTTTCAAATTCTAAAAATAAATTATTATAATTATTTCTTAAAGAATTTAAAAAATTTGTAAATAAATTTTTTAAATAATTTTTCTTTTTCTTATTTGGAAATAAATTTAAATTAAAATTTGAATGTATTGTATGAAAAGGAGATTCATCATTATTCATATTATTTCTATAAGTATAACTTTCTCTTTCTGAATTTAATAATTTTTTAGTTAATTCTTTTCTAATATTAAATCTAGTAGAATCTAAATTTAAAGTTGTTAATAATATAGGATTATTTTTTTTAGGTAATGAATGATTTATTGAACAAGACTCATCTAATAATTTAATTGTCATTTTTGTTCGATTTCTTGTATTTTTTTCATCGTTAATTTTATATATTTGATAATTAGATTTAATAGTTTTTGACATTTTTTTATTTATTAAAAAAATAAATTATAATATTTTATTTTTTAATATATACTATGTCGATAATTTAAATTTTTATATGATTTACTTGAAGAAAAAAAACTTGAATTTGTTAAATAATATTTTTTTCTAATATTATCATTTTCATTTTCTAATTCAGACATTATTTCTTTTTTAAGTGTATCAACTTTAGATAAATTTTTTGATATGTTTTCTTTTTGTTTTTCATTAACGATTAAATTATTAAAAGTATTATAATTTTTATTTTTTTTATTTGAATTTCTATATTTATATGTTATTGGTTCTGGAATTAAATTTATTGATGAATTACTTTCTAAAAATGTTCTATATCCTAAACAATTTCTTTTAGTATCTTCTATTAAATAATTTATATTTGCCTGTTGTTTAAGTGCTTTAACTGGACTTTCTAATTTTTTTTCTAAAAATTTAAATTTTTCCATTTTCTCTTTTGTTATTTTAAAATTTATTCTTTTTGTTAATCTTATTTTACCTTTTTTATCATTATAAAAACTATTTAATTCTCCATAAATATCTCGGACTTTTTCCCTAAATTGAGGTGTTTTATTTCTAAAATCCATTAATTTTAAATTTAAATATTAATAGAAATATTTTTTATAATTTAAATTTTTCTCTTTTATATTTTATTAATATATTTAATTTTTAATTTTCACAATTTTTCTTTATAATCGTAAATTTATTTTAAAAATGTATGTTATGTTGGAATTAATATAGTATTATTTACTAAATTAATAACGAGTACTTTCACATTATAAAAAAAATCCCAAAAAACTTGGTAAATTTTTTTTATATTAATATATTTCTTTGACTATGATTTGTATTTATTATATAAAAAAACAAACCAATTAAAAGAAAATCTTAATTATAAAATAATTATATATTAATTAAACATAATAAAATAAAATTTTTGATGGTTCAATTAATAATAAATATTCTTATAAAAATGAAAAAAATAAAAAAGAAGAATATATTTTTTATTTTACTTATTATTACTATAAGACATAGGACAAATCAAACAAGAAACATTAGAAATTTCACTTTCATATAATGTAGTATTATTTCCAAATTTTTGTCTAGTATAAATTATATTAGAAGTCATTATATTCATAAACTGATTAAAATCAATCTTCACTTTTCCATTTTCATTTTGAATTTGATTTTTATTTTTTTCTTCAATTTTATCAACTATAATAATTATAATAAAGTTATTTATTACTATTTGGTATTTTTTTAACATCATATTCAATTTTACCATCATTATCAGTGTCTATTCCATAAAAGCTCTTTTTAAATTTACTAAATCTTCAATTTTTAATAGGTCTATTTTATTTTTAATTTTTTTATTATACTTTAAGTATGGTTTTAATTCCTCTTTGTTTATTTCCACTGTTGATAAATTTCCCATTTAAATTAAATTAACATATTAAAAATATTTTTAATTCTCAAAAATTAAATAGAATTATTTAATTTATTTATTTATATATATTTTAAAAATCATTGAACCATCTTCACTTGCAATAAAACCTTTCATGTATTTTTCACTAAAAATAAATTTTAAATTTTTTTAATTCCTTTAGGAAGATATGTATATTTATTTTTATGATTAAAATCATCTAAATTAAAAATTTCAAATTTAAATTGATATTCTAATTTAGTTATAATACTACTTAAATTTGACAAATTAGTATTTTCGTTTTTATTAATATTATTCTCATTATTATTTTTATTTTTCACTTCAGATATTTGACAATTAAAAGATATATTTAAATAAAAATTACTTTTACTAAAAGAAGAAAAAAGGGAATTTTCACTATTTAAATTATTTAAATCATCTCTTTTTATAGTATATAAACTACTATTTGAACAATAACTTTTATTATCTGAATTATTTAAATTATTATTAATATTAACTCCATAACAAAAAACTAAAAATTTTTCTTCTTTAGAAATAAGAATATCTTTAGGATAAAATAAATAATTATTATTATTAATAATCCTTTTAAGAACATTCCCTTTTAAATCAAAGAAAAAAATATTTTTTATATTAAATCCAAAAACAATTTTATGTTTAGAAGCATAAATAAAAATAGTATCATCAGGTAAATCTTCATTTAAAAAATAAGTATCAATACTTAATAAATTAATTAACATAGGTAAATGACCAATTTGCTTTAAAAAAAGAACATGACCAAAAATTTCAATAAAACTTAAGGAACAATCTGGTATTAATTCAATTTCAAAATTATATAAAATTTTCCCATTTCTAATATCATAAATTTGTAAATACATTCTAAAAATTAAACTTAAAGTTTTAATAACAATAAAAGTATCTTTTGATAATCTTGTTTCTTCAATTCTTTTATCAGTTATTTCCATTTTTTTAGAATAATCTTTTAAATTCCATATTTTATATGTACCAAGTGAATTCATTGTTAATAATATTTTATTATAATCATCAAATTCTATAAATGCAGGAGTTACCATTGATTCATTTTTTATTATTTTTGAAAAGTCTTTTTTATTAAATTGTCTTTCTTTTAATTTATTTATTGTAATTTCTGATAATTTTAATTCAAATCCTTCATTTAAATCTCTTCTCTTTTTTATATATGTTATTAAAAGAGATTTCCTCATTGAATTAATATATAAAGATTTTGCCATTTTTGTTAATGAAGAATATTTAGTTATTTTTTTTGTTTTTGTTGTTATTATATCATATAAAATTATTTCACCGTCTTCCATTAATATTATTATTAGTTCTTCTTCAAATAAAATTTCTATTATCTTTCTCTTATCTACATTGTTACTTGATAATGATAAAGATTCCATTGAATCTTCTAAATTGTCTTTTATATTTATTAGAAATTTTGGTTTCTTTATTTTCATTTCATATTTTTTTGGAAGTTCAAATTTTGGTAAAAATTTTTGCCTTATTAAATTAAACATAAATTCACTTAAGTAAAAAATTACTTTATAATTATTTAAATATTTAAATTAATAAAATATAAAAAAATAAATAATAACTAATAAAAAATAACTAAGAAAGTTTTTTTTAACTAACAAAGATAAAAATGTATTTACATTAAGAAAAAGAAAATATAAATATATAATATGAAATTGTTATAAAGAAATTAAATAAATATAATGTTTAAATTAAATAAAAAATTTTAATATTACTTAGTTTAAATCTAAATTAATTATATAAATTCAGCCAAAAAAAATTAAATTAATTAAATTAAATAATATTTAAATTTATGATTCTAAAATTTTATTACATGTTTCTTCAATGACAGAATAAATATTTTCTTTAAATTTTTCTCTTTTTTTTGTTTGAGAATCAAATTCTTTATTAATTCTCTCTTCAACTTCTTTTAAATGAATTTTAAAATCATAAATATTATTATTTCTTTTATTTTCTTCATCTTTTATTTTTAAATTAACATTATTGAATTCATTTAGACAATTATTTTTAACTTCTTCAATAATATTTTTAGTATTTTCTTTTCTTTTTTCAATTTCTTTTATTTTTTTATTAATTATATCTTCTGAAAAAGTTTTTAAATCATCAATTTCTTTTTCTAAATTTTTTCTTTCTTTTATTCTTTTTTCTTTTATGTGATTTAAAGAAACTTCTAATTTACCAAAAATTGAATTTATATAATTTAATTTATCATTTTTACTTAATTTTAAATCTGTTTCAATATGATTATTTATTTTATTAATAATATTATTAGAACTATTATTTTCATTACTATTTGTTGTTTCAAATAAATTTGATAATTTAGTGTAATTTTCTTTTAAATTTGTCAAATAATTATCTAATGAAGAAATTTTCTTTTGAGTTTTATATTCAATATCATCTAATTTATTAATATATTGATTAACTATTTGATTCTGATATTTTGTTTCTTCTGTAATTTGAGTAATTTTATTATTTAAATCTTTAAATTTTTTATTAAAGTCAGTCATAAGATAATTTATAATATATTTTTTTATAATTAAATTTCTTTTATTTTCATTTTTTAATTTTTATTGATTTAATATTGAATATATATATATATGATTGATAATATATTATATATATTATAAAGAAAATAAAAAAACAATTATGTGAATAAAAAAAAGGAAAATCCCTAACAAAAATTATCAAAAAGATTTGCTTTTTCAATAAATTTCCCTATCTAATGATTTTAATTATTCACAAAAAAATATTTTAAAATTAACTTTTACAGCACTTAATTATCATCAATTATTATATTAAATTATTTCCAAATTTGATGAATTTGATGATTTTAAAATTAAATTAAGAATTAAAAATCGGATGTTTTGTGAGTTTTAAGGAAAACAATTTGATAAATTAAAATAAACATTAATAATCAAGATTAATAAAATTTTGCTCTTAAAGTAATTAAAAGTTGATTTTTTTATAAAAATAATTTTTTGAAATATAATTGTATGTTATATTCTCATTTTTTCATTTTCTAATTTAAATTTTTTTAGTTAAAATATTTGTTTAATGTATATTTTTTTATTTTTAAATTTAATTAAAAAAAAACTCAAAAAATAAAAGATGGAATTTTGAATATATAAAAAAGCAATAAAAGCTTACACAATTTTTTATCTTAAAGAGAAGAGAATTATTCCAGATAAAAATAATAAAATCTGTTAAAAACTGTTTTTTTCGACTTATTTTGCAAATAATAATTGTTAAAATTTTATTTAAATATATAGATATATTATATATTTATTGTTTTTGACTGAGATAAAAATAATAATTCAATTAATTTTTTAATTTAAATGTTTATAATTGTTTTATTAAAAAATCTTGATATATTTCACATATTTTTATTGATAATGCTAATACTCTTTTTAATATATCTTCATTACATTTTCCTCTTTGGATAAATAAAACATTTTCCTTTAAGTAAATATTATATCCTAAAATAAATTTAATTGAATTTTTATCATTTTCTTCATTTAATAAAGGTTCTGGTATAATTTCTCCTTTATTATTTACTAAAATTGCACATGAGGTTAATAATCCTTTTTGTTCTATATTTGCATAATTACAACAAAGAGAAATAGCCATTAATGCATATGGAAGAAAATCATTATTAAATTCAAATATTTCAAATGTTATATCTAATTTAGTTCTTTGATATTTTAATAAAAGTAAATGACCATTTAAAATGCTTTTTATTTGGTTTTCTATAAATTCTATATTTTCATTTGTTTTTTCTTTGAAATATTCTGGAATTTTAATTTTCACATTTATATTCATTTTATAATCTTCAATATTTGCATTTGTTATATATTGAGGACCTTTTATTGAACATATTAATTTTATATTTTTTGTTTCTAAATATACACTTTGAGTACAATTTGCCTTTATATCTTTTTTAATTAATATTGGATTTAAAGAAATCACGTCAGAACTCATTTATAAATAAATAATATACTTAAAAGATAAAAAGTATTTTTTTCAAATTCTTATAATAACTTACATTTACAAATTCAATTGTAAAATACAAACCCAAATAACAGTATAAATATAATAATAATTATTATTTAAAAGATAACATATCAAAGAATTGAATGAATAAAATATCCAAATAAATAAATAAATATTTAAACAATTTAATTTTTTGATTTAAAAAAAATAGTAATTTAAATTTATATATTTAAATGCAAAAAATTGATCCAAAAGGAGATCCTCATCTTGAATATATAGAATATGACAAATTACCAATTTTAAAAGAAGAACAAATGACAGATGAATTTATCTTAACTCAAATACCAAAATTAACTGAAATTCCAAAATGGGAAATTAACTTTAATACAATGATATATTTTAGATGTTTAAATAAACAAAATCCAAACAAAATAAAATTAATATTACCTAAAATTATTGAATTACTTAATAAATTATCTAATTCAATAAGATCTGGTATTTCAAAATTATCAATGATATTAATGGGAGAAATATTAAATTTATATATTATTGAAAGTATTCAAGATATAATTATTATTAAACAAATTGTTGGAATTGTTTTACATGGAACTTTTAGTTCAAAAGCTTTTTTAAAAAATACAGCAAATAATATTTTAAAAGTTAATGTTGTTGATAATTCAAAATATGAAAATTTTGATTTTACAAATGAATTAATTGACTTAATGAGAAATGATAAAACTATTATAAGTGATACTGCGTTTAATGTTTATGAAAATATTATTAAAAAAATTAACTTAGATAATATTAATAATGACAGTTGGAATAATTTATTTTTACGAATTGATGAATTATATGAAAAAAAAAGAGATGTATATACTAAGAAATGTGTTAAAATATTAAATTATTTCATTGATAAAATTGGTAAAAATGTGTTTATGGATAAATTAAAAGAATTAGGAAAAGAAGATAAAATTTCCGTTTATGAAAATTGGATTAAATTAGGAACAAAGAAATTCCAAAGTAAAATGTCTTTTAGAGAATTTAGAAAATTACAATCTATTCAAGTTTCCCCTGAACAAATAATTCATGAAAATAATGAAAATATATCTAATAATAACAATGAAAATAACAATGAAAAAAATAACATTAATGAAAATGATATAATTTGATTTTTTTTTATTAAAAAAATTTAAACATTATTAAATTAAAATAAAAAATAAAAAAAAAGAAATAAAATTCCAATAAAAACATTAAAAAAAAAAATTAAAAAAAATTTAAAAACATGTCAACATCAGAGTTATCATTGCCTCAAAAAAAACTATATGGAAATAATCATCTCTGGTGTAATAAAACAATAATATCAGGAAAAAAATATTATCAGGTTTTCACTTCTTTATTATTATTTTCTCTTCCATTTTCAATCCTCTTTGCAATATCAATAAAAATATCTCAATCAAAAATAGTAATAATAATAATAACAATCTTATACATTATTCCTTTATTTTCAGCAATAAGAGGAGGATTTACAGATCCAGGAATATTAACAAGGCAAAATGAAGATTATTTTTATAATACAAATAGACCAATATTACGTTATGTAATTAATGGACATATAATTAATTTAAATTATTGTTATACTTGTTGTCTTTATCGTCCTCCAAGAACGTCTCATTGTGCTTTATGTGATAATTGCGTTGAAAGATTTGATCATCATTGCATTTGGTTAGGAACTTGTGTTGGGAAAAGAAATTATAAATTTTTTTATTTACTTATTTCTTCTCTTAATTTTAATGCTTTGATTCATGTTTCTTATTCAATTTATTTAATTGTTTTTCAATGTAAAAATCATAATAAAAAAGATAAATATAATAGTTTAGTTATTTCTACTATGAGTTTTGTTATTGCTTTTGATACTTTATTTGTTGTTTTTTTTATTGGAAAATTATTTATTTTACATACTTATTTAGTTTTTAAAAATTTGACTTTTTATGAAAATATTAAAAAAAAATGGAATAAACCTCCTGGATTGAATTTATTATATAAGAGTACATGTTATGTTTGGTTTAGATATATTTATAAATTTAATCCTTTATCTTCTCTTTCTATTTTTTATAAAAATAACAATAATTATAAAAGTAATATAAATAAATCTTTTAGTGATAATAAAAGTAGTGAAAACCTTGATTTTAATAGAAATTCTGAAGAAGATGGAGTGAGTGATAATAGATTAAAAAGTGATAATGATATTAATAATTTTTCTGGAAGAAGAGAAATAATTGCTCTTAATGATAATCAAAAAAAAAATAATGAAAAAAGCAAAAATACCTCTTCAAGCCAAAATAATAGTTAATTTAATAAATATTGTTTTTTTGTACTTATTTTAATTATTTATAAACTTTAATTTATATAAAAAAGAATTAAAAAATATCCAAAAAATTAATATATATAATATATATTTTTAAATTAATGTTTAATTAATTATTATTATTTTCTTCTTCATCAAGTTCATCAACTTTTAATTCAATTGTTTTTATATTATATTTTATATCTTCTTCTTTTTCAAGACTTTTAATTTCATCAGTAAAGTTAAAATCACTAAAATCAATTTCATTATTAAAAGTAAAATCATTTTTACTTTCATTCCAACTATAAGTTCTTTTATTTTTCATAAATAAATTAACATTATTTTCATTGTCTTCAAATAATAACTTATTATCATATAACTTCACAGTTTCACAAATATAATTTTTAAAAAATTCATTCCATTCTTCATTATTATATTTCCTTAAAGATTCACAAATATTTTTTTGATATAAAATTAATTCTTGACTTTCATTTATTGAATCATCATATCTATCTGAAGTTTTTTCATTAAATTTTTGTTCTGAAATAAATTTAGAACTTTCTTCTATTGAAAGTTTAATTGGAATTCCTCCAATTACACAATTTATTTTATAACATAGACTAATTATAAAAGGAATATATCCATGAGTTATTGTATTATTTGAAGTAAAAGTAAATTTATTTGAAAGAGTATCTTTAGGAATAATGTGTTCTTTTAATATTTCAAATATATTTATTTTTTCAAATAAATACTTTGATAAAGTTAAATGTGAATTAGCATCTTTGAAATAATTTTTAAATAAATTTAATAAAGCTATTTGATAAAAATTATTCCATTCATATTTAAATAAATAATCAAAAGCAATTGGAAATAAATTATTTGATATTAATATTTCATCATATTTAAAACTTATATATTTTAAATAAGGGAAAAAAGAAGAAAATAATTCAATTATTTTAACTCTAAAAATTCCTAAAGGTTTTAAATTAATATTATTATAACAAGTAGGAATACTTTTTAATTTATTTAATGTTTGATGATTTTGTTTAAAATTTTTAATAAAGTAATCAAATGAAGAAAAAAAATTTTCACTTAAATTAGTATGTATTATTTTTTTATTTGATTTTCCTCCAATTTCAACCATATCATCATCAACAGATAAATATATTTTTGGAAGATAATTTGATTTATAATTAGAAATCATATAAATTAATAAAGATAATATTTCTGAATAATTATTTTTAATTACAGAATTGTTTATATTATTATCTGAATTTAAATCAATTTTTAACTCTTTAAATACAGAATTAAAAATTTTTTTATTACTCATTATTTCATTTAATATTATATTATTTTCAAATAATTCAGTTAACATTATTATAATACTTGAAATTTTTTCAGTATTTTCTTTTAATTTTAATAAAGAAAAAATATAAGATAAAATTTCACTTCTTGCAGTGATTAAAAATTCGGAATTTAAATTTTCAAATAAATTAGTATTTTCACCATTTAAATTAACTGATAAAGAACTACTAAAATTAGGAACAATATTATCAAAATTTAATATTTTAATTAATAAATCACAAATAGATTTTCTATAACAATGATATACTATTAATTTAATAATATCTTTTCTTTCTTGATATAAATAATTTATTATTTTCTTTGGTTTTCTCATTAAAATAGTAAGAAAAAATTTAGAAAAATAACCTGCTAAGACATAATTTAATTCATTTTTAGTTTCTAAAAAAGTTAAAAGATAATCTAACATTTCAATAATATTATTCGGATCTCTTACTTTAATTTGATAAGTTACTTTTTTTATTACTTTCTTATCATTATTCTTATATTCAAAATCATCATTAAATAAATTAATATTATCATAGTTTGTAGTCTTGTATTTATTTATATTTTCCAATTCTGATTTTGTATTTATAAAATAAGATAAAATTTTATCATCATCACTATTAAGAATTTCAGAAGCAATAAAAGGAAATTTATATCCTATTAATTCATTATCTTCTTTTGGTTCTTTTATAATATAATTAACTAAATTTTTTATTTTATTTTCATCGAAAAAATCAATTAGTTTTTGATTTTGATTTCTAATTTCTGTTATTATATCTTCTTCTTCAAGTAAATCTTCTAATGTTGTATTTGGAGAATTTAATTTTTTTTCAATGGAATTTATATTTTCTTCTTTATTATTAATCTTATTTGGTGAATTAGATTTTTTATACATATTCTAAATTTTTAAATTTATTTTTTTATTATATTTTCAAAAATTGAATTTTTATTGAATATTTATTTTTTATTTTAAATAAAAATGTTATTAAAATTGGCATTTTTTTACAAAAACAATTTCAAAATTTTTTTAATAATAATAAATAATTAATCCAGAAAATGAAAATCACTCATTAAATGTATATTATAATTAAATATCTAGCTTTGTTTAATTATATTTGAACTATTTTTTATATTGTTTAAGGAATTTATCATGTTTAATTTTTAAAAATTAAAATTAATAAAGTTTTATAATTATATCTAGTTATTGAAAAGAAAAATATATAAGATTAAAAATATATTAACTTTCCTAATAAAGGTATTTTCTTTTTAAAAATACAAAATAATGATAACATAATTATTCTCAAAGAATTAAAAAAATTTATTTTTATGATTTAAACACTGTATTCGATGCTTTATTATATTACAAAAAAAAAAAGAATTAAAAAAAATTACAATCCATTATGATACTCACAAACTTCTCTTCCATCAGGATACTTAATTTCTTTCATTCCATTTTCATGTTCTAAAGTAATAATACCATTCTTATCAATTTTTTGAACTTTCCCATCTAAATAATAAGTTTCTTCATATCCATCAGGTAAAATATATCTTAAACTTCCATCAGGAAAAGCAATTTGTTTAGTTCCATCAGGATAATGTTTTTCAATTTGTCCATTATCAAATTTAAATACTTGTAATTTATCATTATATGTTGTTTGAGTTGTTTTAGCTTCATTAAAGTAATATACTGTTTTTATATTTGGATATATTTGCTTAATATCTCCATTGTTAAAATATACTATTTGATATCCATCTGCAAATATTTCTTTTCTAACTCCACTTTTAAATATTATTTCTTTCCTTTCTTTATCATAATATTTTATTATTTTTCCATCTTCTGTTGTTTCTGTTTTTAATAAATTATATATTGGTTTATGATATTTATCTGGAAATATTAAATCAAAAGTTTCATCATCTTCTTCATAATTTTTTATTTCTAAATTATTATTATTATTATTATTTAGATTATTTAATTTCATATTATTGATATTGTCATTTATATGATTTATATTATTATTAGTATTATTATTTATGTTTTTATTTTGAATAATATTTATTTCTTCTTTCACACTTATATTATTATTTGTTTCTTGATTATAATCAAAATTTAAATTTAAATCATTTTCTCTTTTATTTTCAGTGAAGAAATAACTATTTTTCTGTTTATTAGTCATTCTTCCTCTTTTGGAATTATAGGTATCATTATTATTATTAAAATCATTATTTAAATTCATATGATTAACTTCTAAATTACCTTTACTTCTTGATTTCCTTAAAGAACTATGATTTTTATTATTTTTACCTTTATTATTATTTTCAATATTAATATTATTTGAGGATAATTTCTGAATAATATTATTTAATTCTATATTCTTATTATTTGCTTCTTCTAATTGTTTCTTATATCTTTCAATTAATATTTTATTATTATTATCTTTTTTTTTATGTTCTTCTTGAAGTTTAATTAATTGATTTTTTAATTGTTCTATTAATTCTTTATCTTTAATTGAAGCTGCTTGATTTGAATTTTGAGTTCTTACTCTTAATTCACCAAATTGCTTTTGTTCATATGATAATTGTTTTCTTTCTTTATTTAATTTTTTCATTTCTTCTTCTTTATAATTTTCAAAATTTAACATTTCTTGTTCTTTCTTTTTATTAAAATCTCTTATATCACTTTGTAATTTCATATTTAATTGTTCATAATTTTCTTTTAATTTTGAAACTTTGGAATTTTCCTTTTTTAATAATTGAATTTGTTGATTTAATTCATTTAATTGTTGTTTATATATTATTTCACTGCTTTTAGGTTCTGAAATTAATTTTGATAATTCTTCAAAATTTTCTTTATTAGAATATTGACTTTCATTAAATGATAAAATTCCTCTTTTACTTGATTCTAATACACTATCTTCTTCTTTAATTTCTTTAATTTCATTATTTACATTTTTATTATTAATAATATTACTATTTGATTTTCTATTTTTAAATCCATATGTAACTTCATTTAAATTTTTCTTTGGTTTTAATGGTGATTGTTCTGGTTTAGGAGTTAAATTAACAGATGATGAACTATTATTTTTTTTCTTATATGAATTTTTAGATGACATAAAATTATCATTTTGTTGTACTCCAACAACTAAATTTAAATTTCTTTTTGATGATATTTTATTTCCTCCAAATTCTAATCCTGAAAGATTATTATTCATACTATTATTTTTAGAAGAAGTATTATTTATATTATTTAAAGTATTATTATTATTTTCTATTGTTAAATTATCTGGAGTGTTTAATTCATTTATTACGTTTTCTTTTTGAATTTTATTTATATTATTTACTTGAAAATTTCTTAAGTTTTTAATATTTGATTCTATTGTTTTTGGATTTTCTGATTTATTTGTTTTTAAATTGTTTAAATTTTCGATTTTTAATTTTTGTTTATTTTCTATTTCTTTTATTTTTTCTATATTTTGTTTTATTTTTTCTTTTTCTTCTTGATTATTTTTTTCTACATTATTATTCTTTTCTATAAAATTATCAGAGTAATATTTATATTTTTTAATTTCACCTTTTTGAGGCTTTGATATTTCAATTTGTTTTTTTACTCTATTAGGAACGAATTTTCTAATTGTTTTATTTTCTGAATTTTGTTGAGGAATATTTTTTTCAAATTCTAAGTTTTTTTCTAGTAAATCCATAAAATTTGAACTTCCTGTTTTTATAGGAATATCATCAAAATTTTGAATTATTTTAGATGTAGAGTTTACAGTATTATTTATTATTTCATTATTATCTGTTATATTATTATTTATTGTTTCTGTTGTTTCTTCTTTTATTTCTTTATTTTCATTTGTTTCTTTTATTTCATTATTAATGATATTATTGCTGTTAATATTAATTAAATTTTTATCATTATTAATGTTATTATTGTTATTGAAGTTATTATTTTCATTTTCTTGAATCTTGTCGACTGTTGATGATATCATATTTACTTTTAAATTTTCATTTATTATGTTTTGTTCTTTTATTTCGTTTTTTTTTTCTTGTTCTATATTTTTAGATTCTCCTCTTCGAATTCTAGGTTTGATAACTTCTTTCTTTTCAGCTTTAATAACTTGATTATTTTCTTTATTTATTTCTTCATTAACATTTAATATATTATCTTTTTTAACTTCCTTTTTATCATCTTCAATTTCGACTTTATTAGTTTTATTTTCAATATTAATTTTATTATTATTTAATTGATTTATTTGATTTATTTGATTTTCATTTTTATTAATTTCATTTTGTAACATTTCTTTTTGTTTATCAAGAATTTGATTCATATTCATAAATTTTTGAAATAAAACAAAAGCTTCAAGCATTTTATTATTATCTTTCATTCCATTATTTAAATTCTCAATTTGATTTCCTTGCATTAACTTCATCATATTTTCTAACTCATTAATATCAATATTTTGTGAATTTATCCCAATTTGAACCTCATTATTTTCCATTTAAATGTTTATTAAAAATCCAAAAAAAATTTAAAAAAAAATTAAAAAAAAAAAAAAGGAAGTCAGAATATTTTATAGACAAAAACTATGATAATTCAATAGTTTTACTAGGAAATAGAAATTCACTTTTTTAGACAACAATGTCAAGAATTAAAAAAAATAAACTATAAACTATCAAAAACAATCATCAACTAATTAAACTGAGATTCCATGGGATTATAAAAACAAGAAAATATATTGAAATCAATTTTCTGTGAAATTCTAACAATATTATAATGAGTAAAATTTAATTTTGATTCTCTGGGAATCTCTATAAATACTTTTTTTTGGTTTTATTTAGAAACTAACATATGACTAAACGAAATTTCCATTTTGAAAAATGAAAATGATGAAACATTTAGAAAAAAATAAATGGCCTATTAAAGGGTATAAAATAATAAAAGATATTGGTTGTGGTGCTAATGCTATTGTTTATTTAGTTAGAAATTAAAAGAATAAAAAATTATTTGCAATGAAAGAAGTAACAATACGAGATAATAATATTTTAAAACAAATGAAATTATCTTTTTAAATCACATAAATTCTCCAACAGTAATTTCTTTCCAAGAATCTTTAACAGAAAATGGAAAAATGTATATGATAATAGAATATGAATATAGAACTTTAAATACAAGAATAGCATAATATAAAAGAGAAAATAAGCATTTTGAAATAGATGAAATATTAAATTGGATTATCTGAAATAAATAGTCAATATGATAATATTCCTGAAAATACTGATCCTCGAATTAAAAGATTATTAAGTTTAACTCTTGTTGGATTTGAAAGAAGAGTTATTTCAAAACATTTACAAAAATTGTTTAATAATAATTCTTTTTTTTTGATATCCTAAATTTGATAATTTTCATTCATATTTTATCAATTGCTCATCAAATATTCCAAAAATCTATAAATAAGAACTATCTCTTTTATTCTTTTGATATATCTTTAAATAAATCATCATATTTTAATAATATCATTTAGTTCATATCATAAAATAATGAAGAAGTATTTTGGTTTTTATTCATTATTAATTTGGTATGTTTATATTGATTTTAAAGGACTTATTAAGTCTGTTGGGATATTTAAAATTTGAAATATTTTATTATTTATTTTTATGTTAATAAATTTTTATCTCCTTTTATTTTTACTTGATTTTAAAATAATATTCAAATTAATTAAATTTTTCTAAATTTTGAAAAAAGGATTTTAATTCATATAAAAGTGATCAAAGAATTTAAGATTTTTAAAATATAATAAAATAAATAAAAAAGAATAAATAAATAAAAATATAAAACTAAAAATGTCAGATCCAAACAAACAACAAAATTATCAAAGAACATATCAAAACCCTCAAAGTACACTTCGTCAAACAGGAACCAGAACAGTTCATATTCAATCATCATTATATCCAAAAAAGGTTCAAAACAATCCACCTCAAAATATAAAATTTGCAAATCGAGAAGGAAACATTAGAATCAATGAAATAGCAAATTTAGATCTTAATAATGTAATAAAAACAAATAATATAATGCCACTTGAACAATTTGCTGAGAATTTAATTTATGCTGATATTAATCCAGACGATTATGAAGATAAGAATTTAGTTAAATTAATTAAAGCTTTTCAATATGGTTTAGAATATTTATATAAAAAACAAAATGATTTAGATAAACAAAATGAAAAACTAGCAAATGAATATAATGAATTAATAAATGAATCATATGACATAGAAAGAAGATTAAAAGAAAATAAACAAAAAATATCAAAATATAATAGTGAAAAAAAAGAAAAATTAATGTTAATAAATACATATAGTTCAATAATAAATTATCATTGTAATCCAATAGAAGAAGAAAATATTGTAATTAAGCAAATAGAAAAAATTAAAAAAGAAAATAGCGGAGCTAGATATTATTGTCATATATGTAGTGGAAAGCCTTTTTCTTCAGAAGAAAAATTAGAATCTCATATGAAAAGAAGACACAATGCCCAAGCAAGATATAATATTAATAATCCTATGGAAGAATCTTTTGAAAATTACGAAAGAAAAATTAATGAAATGAAAGAATACTTTGAAAATTTAATGAAAAATAAAGAAAATGAAAAAATAAAGCAAAATGATTATAAAGACGACCTAGAAAAACTTAAAGAAGAAAATAATAAAAAATTCAAGAATATGGAAGATGAATTAAGAAACACTTTAGATAATTTTAAAAAATTTTTACAAAATTCTCAACAACAACAAATTCAAATTAAAGAACAACCACCTATAATTCAAAACTCTCAAATTGATCAATTTAGCTCATTAAAACAATCAATAGAAAATCTTGGTGATTTAATAAAACAACAAAATGATAAAAAGTTAAAAGAAATGGAAAAACAAATAGAAGAGTTAAAGAAAAATCAATATAATAATTCATCTATAAATAAAAAAGAAAATATAAATATTAACATATCAGAAAAAAAAAATAGTTTTCCACTTGATAATTATCAAAAACAAGAATTAAATACTCAATATGAACCTCCAAAAGTAGAAGAGATTGTAATAAGAGAAACAAAAGACAATATACCAACAATTAAAGGTGACGAAGAAAAAGAATCAATAATACCAGAAAAAAAAAAAGAAACAAATCTTCGTGGTATTAAAAAATCAGAATTACAAGAAAGCAACCAAGAAATTTCTACAACTAAATTAAAAGATAACAAAATTGAGCCAGTAATTCAAGAAAATACTATTATTTTAAATTCACAAATAAATTCAAATGATTTGAAACAAGATAATATTCTTTTAGAAAGTAATAATGATTTAAAAATATCTGGAAATGCTTTATTACCAAATGCACCTAAATTAAATCAAACTGAAGAAATTCCAAAAAAAAAAAATAAAAAGTTTAAAAAAATTAAAACCAAAGCAATGAATAAAACAATGGAAAATATGACTAATGAAGATGAGTTAGAATTATTTTTTGCAAATTTTACTAATAGAGATAATGAAATATTTGAAGAAGAAGAACCTAAAATCAATCAAATACAAGAGAATGTTATTCCTGATGATCCTGAGTTTGAACAAGATAATAATATTTTAGCTCAAACCTTAACTCAAACTATTAATAATAAAGCTAAGAATGAAAATATTGAATTTGAAGATTATTTAGATAAGAGTAAAAGAGAATTAATTGATATTATTGATAAAACTTTAAAACAAATTAATGAAGCTAATCAAGAAAATGAAATGAAATCTTTTTATTATAATACTACTCAGAAAGCTCTTGATATGAAAATATATGAAAATGATAAAGAGTTAATGAAACAAAATTTAGAAAAAAAAAATATAAAGAAAAGTAAAGTTAATTCAATTGTTGATGATGAATTTCTATAAACTTTAAAAACAGTTTTTTTTATATATTTAAATTTTTTTGATTTTAAAATTAATAAATTATTTTTTCATGAGAGAATCAACTAATTAAAATATATTTACTTTTTAAATAATTCATTCTTTTTTTATATATATCATATATCCTTAATTTTCAACGTTTAATTTTTTATTATCTAATTTTTTAATGAATCAATATTGATTTTGGTGATTATAAATAAAAAATATTACTTTTTTTAAGTTCTAATATATTTTATAAAAAGTAAACTACTTTATATTCCAAATTCATTAAAAAAAATAAATTTTTTGTCAAGGGTATATTTAGTATATTTATTTTTATACATTCAATTTAATTTTTTATTTAAAAGATATAAATCAATAATCAAATTACTTTATATAAAATTCAATATATACTAAAGAAGAAATTAACCAATAAGAAAAAAAAAACTTAAATTTTTCCAAAAAATATTTTTATCATTTTACTGATATAAAGATATTATATATATAAAAATAAATATTCCTAATAACAAACTTTAAGAAAAATAATAAAAAATAATCTCAAAAAAAAAAAAAAAAAAAAATTAAATAAAAATTAAAATGTCAACAAAAGTACTGCCATATACAGCAACTTCAACAACAGCATATTTTGGTTCTCGTTGTCAACCTCACATAAAAGATATAAATATAAATCCAAAAGTATCAAATTATCAACCAGATGGATATGGTAGAGACACATATATTAAAGTTCCAAACGGAGGTTTTCGACATACATGGAATAATAATTATAGAACTATATATTACAATAAAAAATCTTTAACAGAATATATTAAAAATGTAAATATTAATCCTAAATTTCCAATATATAAAAGTAATGGAGGAGGAAGAGATTCTTATATTTATTATAATTGTGGAGGATTTTATCAAACTAGAAAAAATAATGATTTTTCAAGAAATTTAAGAAATTATCAACCTTATGAAACTGAAAATGTTGAAAGAGCTAAATATGATTATAATAGATATGTTAAAATGTTTAGAAGTCCTAAAGAAATTGAAAAATCTAAATCTTTAGCAAAATTACAAAGAGCTACATCTGCTAGGTTATCTAAACCTAAAAATCAAAAAAATAAGGAAGATGTTTTTATTTAATTTTTTAATTATTTAAATATAATTTTGATTTTTATGTTTTTTCCATTTTTTAATAATATGTTAATTACAAATTAAGTACTAATCTATTCAAATAATTAAGTTATAGAATCATTTTAGAGTTAATTTAATTTTATTAATTTCTAAATTTTCAATAAATGAAAAAATTTTTTTATTTTTTAATTTTATAAATTTAAATATCAATTAATAAATTATAACATTTTTAAGTAAATATTATTTTTAATAAAATATATAATTAATAATAATTGGGGATTGGGCCCAATCCCCAATCCCCATATCAAAATATAATTTAATTAAATAATAAAATTTAATTTATAATTTATTATTTTGAAACAAAACTATTTAAATTTGGGGATTAGGAATGGATCCAATCCCCAATCTTAGAATTTATAAAAGATAAATAATATATTAAATTAATATTAATCTTTTATTTTTTATAATAAAGATTTTTTATTTCTTAATAAAAAAAAAGGAGTTGATTTTTCACTTCTTTAAATTTTTATGAATACAATAAATGAAAGTTTTTTTATGAGATATTTCAATAATAAATTAAAATTTTTTTTTTAATTTTTTTTTCCCATATTTTAGTTGTATTAGTTTCATTAATTGTTTCTATAGTAGGAGAATCAAGAGTTGGAAAAACTTCAATTATTACTCAATATTGTTAATAAATTTTTAAAAGAAATTAAATTAGAAAATAAAAAAGTAAATTCAGAAATTTGGGATAGGACAAGAGAAATTTAATTCATCAAATAAAATATTTTTTTATAAAAATACAAAAATAGTATTATTAGTATATGATATGATTGAAAGAAAAACATTTCAAAAATTACCAAATATTTATAAAAATATTAGAAATTAATAATAAAGATAAAATAATTATAGGATTAATTGCAAATAAAAGTGATTTATATGAAAATCAACAAATTGATATAGAGGAAGGAAAAAAATATGCTAATGTTATTAATTCTATATTCTTCAAAATACTGCAAAAGAACATGAATGTATTGAAAATGTTTTTAAAGAAATTATAAGAGAATATTATAAAAAAATCCTATTATTAAATCTAAGGTTGAACCTAATTCAAATATTATAGAAATTGATTATAGTCAAGTTAATAAATTAAAAAATATAACTATAACTGAAAAAAGATAAAGAATATTTAAATAAATAAAAATAAAGTTTTGTTATTAAATAATATTTAAAAAAACATCCGAATCAAAAAAATCAAAATAATAATAAAAAATATATTCATTTCATTTCTTAAAAACAAGATTTTTTAATATTTTTTATTAAATAGTTCAATAAAAATTCTTATAGAATAATTTTTAAATTAGGATATAATTAAATTTCTTATTATTATTTTATTGATATTCAAAACTAGATAATAATAATAACAATTATCAATGATATAAGAAAAAAATAAAATACACTTCATATAATCAATGTCAAATAAAGATTTATTAAAAAAAATTGAGAATTCATCAAAAAATATAGAAGATAAAGATGAAAATGGTGAGGAAAAAATAAAAGATATTATTGGAAAAAATATACTTATGAACAATATAGAATCATTATCATTAAATATAAATAAAGTAGAATATATCAATGATTTTTTAAATCAAGAAAATGAAAATGAAAATGAAAATAAAAGCAATGATATAAAAAAGGATTGTGGATTATGGTTTTTATATTATTTGATAGAGTTTAGTGCTTTTTTTATTAACTTGGTCGGAGTATATGAAATAATAATAATAATGAATTCACTATTTGAAATAATAAAACAAGATATATTTTTTCGTTTTACAAACACAAAAAAAATAACTTTTCATGAAGCTTTAATACAATTATCATTAAGAGATATTCAAGAAACAAAAATAGAAATGTGGTCATCAATAATTGGAGAAATATTTTTAGAATCATTAGGATTAGAAATAAGTTCTGCGATATTTTTTTTTTTCAATCTAATTTGTTTATTTATATTATATATTTTTCCTTTTCAAAAAGATGAAAATTTAAATTTAAATTATTCAATTTTTGAACTTTTTGAACTTATTATTATATATTGTATATTATTTATTTGTGTTGGAAGTTCCTCACTTTTTATTTATCAAAAATTTAATTCATTTCTAAATCAAAGTATAGATGCAGAAGAAAAAGATGAAAAAGAAATTCAAAAAATTGTTATAATATTTTCTCTTTTTTTCTTTCATTAGTTTCAATGTATTTCAAAAATTATCTTAATTATGTTATAATCAAAAACTTTAATAAATCTAATAACAAAAGAAAATTTTTATTTTTGATTTTTTTAATTTATATAATTTCCTTTATTATTTCTTTTATTTTTCAATTATTGTATGATTATATGAGGAAAGAAGAATCATTTAAATTAGATTGTAATTGCTGTAATAATTGTATTTGTTGTTGTAAATATTTGTATAGATAAATGTTTTAAATGTTGTTGTTGTACAAAAAATCAAAATAAAAAAACAGTATAAAAATTAAAAAAAAAAATGTGATTTTTGTGGTTATTTATATTATGAAGAAAATTGGGAAAAAACAGAAGTTAATGAGGTTGATAAAGATTCAAATATTCTTATTTCAGATATTACACTTGTAAACGAAAAATACAAATTAAAAAATTTATTTGAAAAAAAATATTCATTTGTTCTTTATTTTAAATATAAAAATATATTTTCTTGGATTTATGTGACTTTTATCAAATTAAATACAATTATATTAATCATATTAAATTTATTATTAAATGTACAAACAATCGGAGTAAAAGAATATTATTTAGATTTATTGAATAATCAATATACAATTGAAAAATGTTATAATGATTTAAAAAATTATATATTAAATACTTTTTTCATAGGTGCTATGTATTATTTAATTATGATGATATTTGGGTTAATTTCAAAAAAAAATATATAACTAATTTGAAAATTTTATATCTAATACTTATTTCTACTGTTCTAAATTTAAATTTATCATTTAGATTTTAAAAAAAGTAAATTTAAACCTTATAAATTTAAAACTTTGAAAGTCGAAACAAAAGAAGATAATAATCGTTTTATTAATGTATGTTCAAACGTTATTGGTTCTTTTTGGATGAATGAATTAATTCAAATGGATAATGGAAATCAATTTTTAAAAATTTCTGGTCTTCTTTCTATTTCTACATTTGTTTATGATGTGATTATGATATTCATTAATATTGATGTTGACAAAAATATTAAAACTTTCATTATAATTCAAATTGTTTCAGATTTTTTAATTATTATTTTGGAAGTTATAGCTTTCTATTTTTTTTGTAAAACAACAAATTTATTCAAATTTTTTGACAAAAATAATAAAAATCAAAATAATGAAAATAAAAATAATGAAAATCAAAATAATGAAAATCAAAATAATACAAATAATGAAAATAAAAATAATTCATTTATTGAAAATAAAAGTAATGAAAAAGAAAATGAAATAATCACTAAATTACATAATACTAATAAAAATGATGAGAATTTTATATTATTAAGTAATAATAAATAAAAAAAATAATTTTTGAATTAATTAAATAAAAAATTCTAAAAAATTAAATGAATATTAGAATTATATAATTTATAATTGGGGATTGGGCCCAATCCCATATATTTTTTCAATCAATTTAATAATTTTAATTGATTCAATTAAAAATAATATAGTTTATTTTATAAATAATATTATTCAATATATACTAATAAATCATTTTTAATCAAATAAATTTTTTTAAGATTTTAAAATTTAAATTATATACTTTTTACTAATAAAAAAATAAAATATATATATCATATTTTTTTTATTATCTTTAAATACATAATGAAAAATTTTCATAATTATCTTATTTTTACACATTATTTTTTAAACAATTTCTAATTCTATTATAAGTACCTAAAAATTTTTTTAATTATGTATTATTTTTTTGTTTAATTATCAATTCATTTTTATGAATACTATCCCAATTATTTTACTTGGGGATGTAAAAGTAGGAAAAACAAGTATAATAAGGCAATTACAAAAAAAAAATTACTCAATATTATCGTACAACAATTAAAGAAGAAAAAAAATTTTAAAATTTAATTCAAGAAAATTAAATCTTTGTATATATGATACATTTGGAATGTAAATTTATAGTGAAGTTTATAGAATATAAATGAAAAACATTAAAAATTGTATTATTAATTTATGATATAACTAATCAAAATTCATTTAATAATTTAAATAAATGGTATAAACAAGTAAGAAATATGAATAATTCTGATAAAATTTTTTCAATTGTTTCAAATAAATATGATATATGAAGACCAATTTGTGACTCATGATGAAGCAAACTCTTATGTACAATCAATAAATGCATTATTATATTTTGAAGTTTGTTCTTTAGATTATGTATCCATTGAAAATAGGTTTATATGTGTATATCATGTTTTTTTTAAAAAAAAACTGGAAATAAAGAAATTAAAAATATTAATGATGATAAAATATTTGATTCAAAACAATATTCCAAAGGATTATATATAGGATATTTAAAAAATAATAAAAAAATAGGAAAAGAAAAAATGACTAATGATAATGGTAATAAATATGATGGAGAATGGGTTAATGATAAAAAAAGAAGATAAAGGACTAATGGAATATGATAATGAAGATATATATAATGGAACATGGAAAAATGGTAATTTTAAATGGAAAAATAATATATTTTAATGATGAAGTATATGAAGGTGATGTTAAAAATAAAGAAAAAAATGATTATGGAGTAATGATTTATTATAATGGAAATGAATATAAAAGAAATTAGAAAAATAATAAAAGAAATCTAGAAGGAGAATTAATAAATAAAAAAGATAATAAAAAATTAAATGAAATTGGATATGAATTAAAAAATGGTATAATTGAATATTCAAATGGAGAAAAATATAATGGTAAAATAAATAAAAATAAAAGAAATGGGGAAGGTGTAATGGAATATAAAAATATAGGAGAATATAATGATCATTGGGAAAATATTAAAAAAAAAGGATATGGAGTATGGACAAGGAATGATTAAATATAAAAATACATTATTTGTAAAACTTATTATAAAATCACCTTCTTTTTTATCATTAATAAAATTACCTTTTATTACTTTGTATAATAAAAATAAAATTGAAATTAAATTTAAAAATGATAAAATAATAGGAGAAGGTATTTATAAATTTTATAAAGAAGAGAAAATAATAAAGGGAATATTTAATGATTAATAAAAGGTAAATTAAAAGAAAAAGATAGTGAATATGAAGGAGAATTTAATGATGAATATAATAAAGAAGGAAAAGGAATATTAAAATTTAATAATGGAAAAATTTCGGATGTTCAAATGAGAATGATTATAAAATAATAAAAAATAATAGAACATTATTTAATTATCAATCAATTAAAGAAATATTTAAATTAAATATTAATGATTGTATTTTTAAAGGTCAATTTATAAATAATATTCAAAAAGGTAATGGAATAAAATATTCAAATTATAATAATAATTTTTTTTAAATAATATAATTTATATAGGAAATTTTAATAACTTAATAAAAAATAGGAGAAGTAGAGTATATTTTTCAACTGAAAATGATTTTGATGAAATATGGGAAAATGATGAAATAATTGATGAAACAAAAGTACAAAATTTTATTGAAATAATTATATAAAATTTGTGAGTAAATTAATTTCTTTTTTTATTTAAAAATATTATTTTTTAATATATGATATCATATTTAAAAAACTCATTTATAAAATGATAGATAATCAAGATATTTAAAAATATAAATAACTAATTATAACTTTTATGAACATTATTATTTTTATTAATATATAATCATTTATGAGTAAAATTAATATCTGCTTTTTTTTGTCTCATACTTCCCCCTTTATTAATACTTCCTCTTTTATTTCTGGAAATAATAGAACTTTCTCTTTTATTTTTCAAATCTTGATTATTCAAATCTTTAATTTCATTAATATTATTATTATTATTATTATTATTATTCCCTTCAAAAACACTAACCTCGTTTTTTTCTATTAATTTCATATTGGAATTAGATAAACCATTAGCACCAATTAAATCATCAATATTAGCAACTTTATTATCTTTAGAAGCTTTATCTAAAATCTTTTGAATAATAATATCTAAAGGAATATATTTAATTAGAATACTTAATACAAAAGTTATACAAGAAAAACCAATACAAATTCCCCATTGATTCCAAGTTAACCCTCTTTCAGTAACTTTAAAAGCTTCTTTCCCAAATTGAATTAATATAACTTGTAACATCAATTCACAAATAGTAATTAAAGGAAAGAATAAATTATTTCCAATTCTAATAAAAATATTAAATTGATCATTAATGACTCTACAATTTATTTGATTAAATAAAGTATAAATAACAAAAACATTAAAAACAATAGTCATATGACTGGATGAACCATTAACATTAACAAAATGCTCAAAAGCAACACTTAAATCTTGTCTATTAGCATAACCACCACATTCAACATCAGTCATTCCAGGTAATAATTTATCAGAATTATCCCATTTTGTAATTGTACCATAAATAATATTATAATTAGGAGTATGACCTGGCATTTTTCCATAACAATTTTGAATTATATGATTTTCAGCTAATCTAACTGGATCATCTTCTTCCATAAAATGAGGAGCATGTAAATATAAAAATAATAATAAACCTAATTGAAATAATGATTGAATTAATATATGTTTCCACATTTTACCATTTATTATACTTTCATCTTTTTTTGTTGGATTTCTATCTAATAATTCTTCATATGGTGGTTCTGTCGCAAGAGCTAAACTTCCTAAAGAATCCATAATTAAATTTATCCAAAGCATTTGTATTGTTGTTAAAGGAGTTTCATTACCTATACAAGCACATACAAAAACTAATAAACAAGCACAGAAATTAACAGTTAATTGAAATTGTAAAAATTTCCTAATATTATCATATATATTTCTCCCATAAATAATAGCAACTACCAAAGAAGAAAAATTATTATCCATAATAATAATATCACTAGCTTCTTTTGCTATATCAGTTCCTGCAAACATTGCAAAACCAACATCACTTTTACTTAAAGCAGGTGCATCATTAGTTCCATCTCCAGTAACAGCAACAATTTTATCTAATTCTTTTAAACCAAGAACTAATGCGTATTTATGAATTGGTTGACTTCTTGCCATAACTCTTAAATTTCTGGTTAATTCAATAAATCTAATTTTATCCTTTATACTATCACATTTAATCTCCTTTTTAGGTAATCCTGTTTTTTTAGCTATTTGTTCTGCTTCTGCTTCAGTCTTTGGACATTTACATATATTTGAATCTTTATCACATGTTTTACATATTAATCCTCCTATAGCTGTGAAAAATGTATTTCCTGTTATTGCTTTTGGTTTATTATTAATTATATTTTGAATATGTTCTTCTCTTTTTTCTGGAATATTTGTCATATCTGGATCTTCTTCTATTTCATTTGGTTTTATATTATCTAAATTTATATCATTACCTAATATATTACAATCTTTCGCTATTGCTGTTGCTGTTACTATATTATCTCCTGTAACCATTATTACATTTACTCTTGCTTTCTGACATTTTAACACTGCTTCTTTCACTCCATTTCTTAGAGAATCTCTTATTCCAAAAACTGCTATAAAAACTAAATCATATTGATCTATATTATCTGAATTTTCAACATTATCATATTCTTCTTTTGATATGTCTTTATAACATATATATAATGAACGTAACATTTGTTTATTAAATTTATCTATTGTATCTTTTATTAATGTTAAATGCTGGTCTCCTAATTGCTTTATTAAACCTGTTTCAGGGTCTAAATAATATTTACATATTGTTTTTACATTTTCAGCTCCTCCTTTTGAGAAAAGACGATATCTTGTTGGAAAGTTTGAATTTGTGACATAAGTTGTCATTCTTTTTTTTTTTGAATCAAAAGGCATTTGCTTATATAATTGTTTATCATTAATATATTTTTGCCTTTCTATACTAATAGGTGATTTAAATCTATATAAAAAATCAATGAAAGCATTATCTGTTTTGTTTTTTGTCTCACATTCTTCCATATCACCATTAATATTAGGTTTATCTAAAAATTTAATATTACAATCTATATTTAAAGCAATAGAAATTTTTAATATTTCCCAAAAATTTTCATTATTAAAATATACCATATGTTCTTCTCTCATTTTCTTTTGTGTAGTTTCATGATTACCATTATCTAAAGTACCTGCATTTTCAATATCTAAAGTTTCTTTTAGGGTAATTTCTTTATTTGCAGTTAAAACTTTGAACACATTCATTTCATTTTTAGTAAGAGTTCCAGTTTTATCAGTACAAATATAATTTGCACCTCCCATAGTTTCACAAGCATGCATTTTTCTCACTAAATTATTTTTATCCATTAATTTTTTAATAGAAAAAGCTAAACTTAAAGTAACAGCAAGTGGTAAACCTTCAGGAATTGCAACAACAATAATAGAAACACAAAGCATAATAATATCTAATATATTTCTACTAATATTTTTCTTAGGATTAGTTAATTTCATATTTACAATACTCATAATTTTCTTATCATTAACTTTATTATTATTATTCATAATATAAAATCCCATTAATGATTGTAAAAGACTTTCATCATTATATTCTTTATTATTTTTAGTATAATCAACACTAAATCTAATAAATAAAGCAATTAAAGTAACAATACCTGCAAACATTCCAAAATAACCAATTTTTTCAGCAATACTTTCTAATTTTTCTTCAAGTGGAGTTTGACTATTTTCTTGAGCATTATCAACAGTTCTTTTTATAATTCCTTTTTGACTATGTTCACCAACAGCAATAACAATAGCCATTCCAGAGCCTTCAACACAATTAGTTCCACTTAATAAAAGTGGAGAAGGAACTTTAATTAATTTATCATTATTATCATTCTTATATAAAATACATTTTTCATATATTTCTTTTTTCAAAGTCTCACTTTCTCCAGTTAAAGAACTTTCATCCATTTTAATTCCATTACCTTCAACTAATAATAAATCAGCAGGCATAATATCACCAATCATAATATGAATTAAATCTCCTACTAATAAATCATCACTAGGTAAATTAATATTATTTCCATTTCTAATGACATTATATTTAGTACCTTCATTTTGAATATCATTTAATTCATGAAATTTATTTTCTTTCTGATAATTAGTAATAGAACCAACTAAAGTAACAACTAAAATAGCAAATATAATACTTAAACCATCAATCCAATCTTTACTTGGATCTTCTCCTAAAGTAGCTCCTAATATTATTTGAACTAAAGCAGCAACTATTAATATTCTTACCATTAAATCTTCTAAACTTTCCCATACATAAGAACAAAAAGGAGGAACTGGTTCTATAAAAACTTTATTAGAACCAAAATCATTTATTCTGTCTTCTAATGATGAGATTCCTTTTTTTGATGATGTTCTTAATTTTTTTAATATTTCTTCTATTCCTCCTAATTTTGATATGAATTGTAAATCACGATTTTCTAACCCTCTTTCTTTATATGCTCCCATTAATTCTTCTAAGGTTTGAACGTTTATTAAAAATGAACCTGAATTACTTTCCAAGTTTTGAATGTTTAAGTTGTTTATATTTGAATTTGAGTTTTCTAAGTTTTTTTCTATTTGGATTTTATCTTTATTCATTTTTTGTTTTTTTATTTTATTTTTATGGGTTTTTTGATTTTTTTAAATTTTTTAATTAATTATCTAATTTTTCTCCTAGTTTTACTTAATTTTAAATCACTTTAAATTTTTTATTTTTTTGGTTTTTAATTTTACTTCAAAAAGTTTATGTTATTATTATTATTTTGAAATTTTGATGAATAAAAATAATAAAGATTAAACATATAACTTAATTCAAAAAATAAAATAAAAATGTCAATATTAGAAAAAGAAAGAGGATTCCATTCATTAGTAAATTAAAAATATAATTAATAAAATATATTTTATAGACTGGACCAGGTGAAATCCAAAATTTGCGTTTATCACCTTCAATATCATTAAGAATAAATCCACATTTTATTCAATATATACATGAAAATTATATAGTTTTCGTTTCAGGATGTAACTTAGTAATATATGATTGTCAAATTAAAGCTCAAAGATTTTTAATGAGAAAACATAATGCATTAACTATAACATATTTATCAATAGGTTCAATTTTTAAAACTCAATTAACAAAAGATATTTCTTCTAAAATCATAAATATGGAAAGAAGATTTTATAAAAGAAATTCAATTGATAGTATAAGAGAAAGAATAGAAAAAAATAAAGAAATATTAATTTGTTTAGGTGAATATTCTGAAAAAGAAAAATATTCTTATTTAACTGTAATTAAACCAATGACTCCTAATATTCAATATACTATTAAATCACCTGAAAAATATTGGAAAATAAATTTTGCTTCAATTTTAAATAATACTAATTATTGTATTTCAATATCTCAAAAATTATCTTCTAATAAAAAAATACCTATTCAATCTAAAATATCTTTTGCTAAATATACTCAAGAACAATTTCTTAGTGAAGAAGTTGTTAATGAAGAATTAATTTATTGTTGTTATAATCCAAAAAATACAATTGAATTAGTTGTTTGTGGAAAAGGTTATTTAAGATTATGGAATATTTTCATTAATGAAAAATCTTTAAAAGAACATCAATATAGATATTTAAAAGGAAAAAAAGAAAAAATTCATACTTTTATTAAAGCACAATTCTTTGAAAAAAAGTCTTTTTTATTAATAGTAGGAACTGCAGAAAATTTATTTTTCATTATTGAAAATTTTGATGTTTTACATGAAATTGATGTTTGTTATTCTTTAGAAAATATATATGATTTAAATATTCAAAATGTAAAAAATGAAGATGATGATGATGATAATATAGGAAATTTAAAAGAAATTTTAGATAATATGAATACACACGATATTGATAATAAATTAAAAGAATTAACTATTTTAACTTCTAATGAAAATAAAGATAAATTTAATTCAATTGAAAATGGCAATTTTAGTCAAAGTGAAAGTTATAATTCTTCTAAAACTGAAGCAAAAGTAGAAAATCCTGATGATAAAAATGATGTTTTTCAAAGATTATATAAAGGAAAAGAAGATGATACAAATGATGGTAAAATAGAAAGAACAAATAAAGTAAAATTTTTCGAGTTATTAAATGATAATTTATTATTTGTTATTTATAATAATGATGGTATTGTTTTATTATATAAAATTGATTGGAATATTAAAATTAAAGACGAACAAAATGAAGAAGATTTTAGAAATTGGAATGCTTATGAAAATAGAGTTATTAGAATAGCAAAAAATATAAAAACAATAACTAACTTCTCAATTAATAAATCATCAAATGATATAATATTAATGGTGGATTCATATGTAAATAAAAATAAAAAAGGAATTATAAGTACTTCATTATTTAAAATGAAAAAAGTTGTTATTAATGATAAACATAATCCTAATATGATTATATTTGATGATAAATTATTTACAGGTTATTTTGAACATAGACCAATTAAAATGTATGATTTAAATGAAAAAAAAGAATTAGTTTATATAATTGGAAAAGATAATATTTTAGAATGCTTTGATTGTTTAAAAAATGAATATATTATCAGACATCCTTTTCAAGAAAAAGTTTTAAGTATTTCTGCATGTCCTTTAAATAATTTATTAGCTTTATCTTTTCCAAATAAAGTTTCTATCTTTTCAAAAATAAAAAAAAACATTGTTCCTTTCTGTGAATTAGAAGTTAGTGATTCAATAGTAAAATTTAATGCTAAAGGAAATTTCTTATTAATAGGAGGATTAAATCGAAATGAAAAATTAAAAAAAACATATTGTTTATATTTTATAGATACATTTACATTAAATACAGTTCACGTATTAGAAAATTTAGCTTATAAAATAAAAAGAATAAAATTCTTCTCAAATGATAAATATATATTTATTGAATTAGCAAATTCATATATAATTGGATATTATGTAAACACTCAAAATAATAGTTTAACAATGCATGAAATGTATCAAGACAGAAATGAAGATATTGCAAATGGAAATTTATTTAAAATAATATTTAGATTTAATCCTGGTGGAAAAGTGTTTGAATGTTTTGATTATGATGATGAAAATTATTTATTAGCTGCTCTTCAAGTTGTAGCAAATAAAATGGGATTAATATCTAATTATCCGAAAAATGAAAAAAGAAAAAATTTTTATACTGAATTTGATTGTACTTTAAATACAATGAAAATTGTAAAAGAATTAGGAGTTTTAATTGGTGGTGATAAAGATGGTTCTATTAAAGTTTATAAATGGCCTTTTAAAAAAAGTGATAATGATGAAATAATTAATATTAATAATTATTTTTTAAATTCGATTAATTTACATAATGATAGTATTACTTTTATTTCTTCTTCTAAAAATTATTCTAAATTTATTACAATGGGAAATGATTCTAATTTATTAATTTCACGTTTGCAAATTGAGAAATATGATAGCTTTAAAGATTTTGAATATTTTACTAAACCAAGTAAACCTCATATTGAAACTTTTATTCTTCCTTATTCAATGTATGAAATGAAAAATGATGATATTAAAACAAAAGAAAAAAATGTAGAAATTTTAGAAAATGCTGTTATTAAATTAAAACAAACTATGGATGAAAATATTGAAGATATTAGAAATATGCATAATACTGAACTTGAAAATATGAAAAATAATTTAAAACAAAATATAGATGATGAAGATGTTAAATTTACTTCTATTAATGATGAAATAAATACTTTAAGAAATAATATGGCTGTTGATTTAAATAAGAGATTAGAAGAATTAGATAAAGATAAAGTAACTTTAACTAATAAATACAATGATAAAATAGAATTATATAATGGAGAAATAAACAGATTAAAAAATGAATTACAAGGAATAAAAGATTCAATTGAAGAAAAATATAATAATGAAATACAAGATCAAAAAGAATTTTATGATAAATTAATAAAAGATTATAACCAAAAATTCACAATTTTGAAAGATCAAACAAATTCATCTTTAGTAACTTTAGTAAATATATCAAGTGAATATGATGAAGCATCAGAAAAAATAGTAGAAGATTATAAGAAATTAGTAGAAAATTTAGATCATAAAATAAAAGAAACAATAGAAGTAAATAACCAAATAATAAAAGAAGGAGAAGAAAAATTAAGAGAAGCAAAATTACTTGAAGATCAACATAAAATAAAATTAGAAGAAAAAGTAAAAGAATCAGATAAATTAATAGAAAAAAATGTAGAAATAAAACAAAGTATAATAAATGCAACTCAAAGAACAATAACTTTCCAAGAGCAATTATTAGAAACTGAGAAAAATTTAGTAAAAATAGAAAAAAAATTAGATGACTTAGTTACTAAAAATAAACATTTAGAACAAATTAGATTTGTTTTAGAACATAGAATGACTTCTTTAGAAAAAGAAAAAGCACCTTTAGAAGGTCAATGTGCCTTTTTAGAAAATCAAAAAAATAAATTAACTGAAGAATTTAATAAAATAATATTACAAATAAATATGCATAATCAACAATTAGAAAATAAACAAAGTCAATTAAGAGCTTCTTTAATTCAAAATTATGAAGTTCACGATCAAAAAAATTATGTTCAAAGAAAATTAACTCAATTAAAAGGAGAAATGGAACAATTTTTAATGAATTATCAAGAAACAGATGAAAATAAATTAAGTAATGAAAATAAAACAACAAGAGTGGCTTTAAACTTTAAAAAATTTTATGATAAATATTTCTCAAATCCAATAGAAGAAGAATTAGCTAATTATCAATATTATAGTCAAAAATTACAAGAGCAAGCTGATAAAGATGGAATAGCAAATAATTTTGATTTAATAATGAGAAATAAAGCAGAAGAAAAATTAATAAGTGAAAAAGAAAAAGTTGAAGAATTAAAAAATACTAAAGAAAAAGGTTTTAGAAGAATTCAAAATGAAAATACTATTTTAATTGCTGAATGTAATAGATTAAGGAAAAATTTACATGAAATTTATATGCATGTTGTTGATATTGAACAAAGATTTGAACAATTAACTAAAATTAATCCTAAATTATCTAAAAGTGAAATTGTTGCTCAAATTAAAGAATTTATTAAAGCTACTCATGAGAAAATTAAAGCTAATTATTCTAAAAATAAAAAGCCTATTAAAAATAATTATTTTACTGGTAATAATTCATTTAGAGATAATTCTATTGGAAATGAAGAAAGTAAAATGTATGATCAACCTAAAAATGATTATGAAGGATTAATTAAATTACCTGAGATTAAAAATAAAAGCCTTAGTTTCTTATCTCAAAATAAACAAGATATTTTTGATGGGGATCAAAGTATAGAAAAAAGTAATAAATAAGTATTTTTTTCATTAAATAATTTTTAAAAATATTAAAATATTATAAAATATTATTATATATTTTCTTTTTTGATTTTTATATTTTTTTGTTGTATTATTTAAATAATTAATAAAATAATACAACAAAAAAATATAAAAATCAAAAGAAAATATATAATAATATTTTATAATATTTTAATATTTTTAAAAATTATTTAATGAAAAAAATACTTATTTATTACTTTTTTCTATACTTTGATCCCCATCAAAAATATCTTGTTTATTTTGAGATAAGAAACTAAGGCTTTTATTTTTAATCTCAGGTAATTTAATTAATCCTTCATAATCATTTTTAGGTTGATCATACATTTTACTTTCTTCATTTCCAATAGAATTATCTCTAAATGAATTATTACCAGTAAAATAATTATTTTTAATAGGCTTTTTATTTTTAGAATAATTAGCTTTAATTTTCTCATGAGTAGCTTTAATAAATTCTTTAATTTGAGCAACAATTTCACTTTTAGATAATTTAGGATTAATTTTAGTTAATTGTTCAAATCTTTGTTCAATATCAACAACATGCATATAAATTTCATGTAAATTTTTCCTTAATCTATTACATTCAGCAATTAAAATAGTATTTTCATTTTGAATTCTTCTAAAACCTTTTTCTTTAGTATTTTTTAATTCTTCAACTTTTTCTTTTTCACTTATTAATTTTTCTTCTGCTTTATTTCTCATTATTAAATCAAAATTATTTGCTATTCCATCTTTATCAGCTTGCTCTTGTAATTTTTGACTATAATATTGATAATTAGCTAATTCTTCTTCTATTGGATTTGAGAAATATTTATCATAAAATTTTTTAAAGTTTAAAGCCACTCTTGTTGTTTTATTTTCATTACTTAATTTATTTTCATCTGTTTCTTGATAATTCATTAAAAATTGTTCCATTTCTCCTTTTAATTGAGTTAATTTTCTTTGAACATAATTTTTTTGATCGTGAACTTCATAATTTTGAATTAAAGAAGCTCTTAATTGACTTTGTTTATTTTCTAATTGTTGATTATGCATATTTATTTGTAATATTATTTTATTAAATTCTTCAGTTAATTTATTTTTTTGATTTTCTAAAAAGGCACATTGACCTTCTAAAGGTGCTTTTTCTTTTTCTAAAGAAGTCATTCTATGTTCTAAAACAAATCTAATTTGTTCTAAATGTTTATT